>JAVLUX010000015.1:23470000-23617500 GCA_032164185.1 Moxostoma hubbsi
AAAATAGTCAAAAAATATAAAAAAGTTCAAGGAACATAAATATTTGAGTTATGAGCCCAAAATTTAACTGTACAAGGAAAACTTTAGGCTTAACAGTGTAGACTAGCTTCCTCAGGAGCTGCTTTTATGGTTAAATCTGGTTAACAATGTAGGCTTAAGTCAGCTGGTTAATCATGTAGGCATTTGCTCTCATAGCTATTGTAATGACAAATGATATCTCCACCACCTGGCCATAAACATAGGAACTTCTGCTAAAAATTTAACCACTTCCGCAAACTGTTGACATGGAGCCAAACTTGAAAGGAAGTAGTGGTGTGGAAATTTCTAAATAGGATCTATTTTGGGGGGTGGGAGTTGTGCATTTGAGTTCCATTCATAAAAGCCTTGACTCCCTCAATGACTAATTCAGCAGTATATGTACCACATATTTTGGCCCAAGTTAGGTAACAATTTGAGTCTTGAGCAAAACAATATATACCATATCAGCTTGCTCTATTTACAGGCTTTTACGACATAGTTGATTCAGTCTGTCAGTGTGATGGGGTAATAATTATTTGAATTTCTAATTCTGTTTAAGACAGACTCTGTAAAAACCTTGAAATGGTTTGATCACCATTGTCAGTCATGGTAGAGTCAGAAAGGAGCTGGGCTGCAGTAAACATAACAGGAAGAATCTTGTGGCTGCCTTCCTGTGCCAGGAGGTTGACAAGCTTTCAGGGCATGGCCCTATGATTCTGTTGTGGGAAAGGGAGAGAGAAAAGAAAATGAATTCTACATTCTTTAGTTGTACAGAGGAAACGGTTAACAGTTTGATTTCCTTCCTACATTGGAACAGGTGCAGACATGTGAGTCTACCCACCTTACAGCATGAGTGAGAGCCCATGTGTGGGTGGAGCTCCAATGCTGCTTACCTGATTCCTGTTTCCTCTTGTTGAGAATGAAGTGTATAATTTAATTCTTCCTTTTTATCCCCCAAAATTGGATCCCTTTATCCAAACCCAAAGTTTAGTTTTTTATTGATCTGTTTGTAAGTCTTTAACTGACACCATCTTACTCCAGTCCTTCAATAGGCTATTACTCAACAATATTGCTTATCTTACAATTTTAATTTTATGGAACCTAAAGCTCCTACATCAGTCAGACCGAGTGAAATAATTTATGTCTGCCAAAAGGTTCAAAGATATAGGACACTGAACATTAGTCTTCTATATACAAGAGTAGTCAGGGTGTCTGATTGCCTTTATTATGTAAATATCTGGATTATACAATTTAAACATAAAAACGTACAAAATGTACTTTTGTCAGAAAATTCACTATAACAACAGAAATAGTTTTTTGTCTATTGATTAGGCTTTTAGAGCTAAAATAAGGGGAAGGATGCATTTCTGTTAATCTGTCAAATGGAAATGGTTATTGGCCAAAACCGATAATCTCAAAATGGCCAAATATCACTAAAGAAGATGCAATCATATCACAACTTTGCCATGTCACAACTACAATATATAAAAGTGATTTTTTTTTTATACAAACCATTTTGTTGCCTAACAACACTTCCATCCCAACTCATCATCATCATTCATTCACTCATTAAAGGCTTAATTGAGGACATTTGCCTGTACAATCAGGTGCATTCAAAACAGTGTCTGTGTCTCGTTTGGAAGGATGCATCCTCCGGAGGTCGCATACGTCATTGAGGCTGTCTCGTTTCAGAAAAGCGAATAGGACACTTCGAATGCAGCCCTCGAATGCAACCTTCACAGGAATTCGGAGGATGCATGAGGTGTATCCTTTGTGGGCACTCACAACCCACAATTCTTTGCTTCAACGGAAAGTCTAAAAAACAATAACGCCAATTTGCCTTTAAATATGATGTTCAAAAGCAAGTAATGTTACTTTCCAAGTAGAAGTACCTCCATAGATGTGTGCAGAGAATATAATATGTATAATTATATTGATATATAATTAAAATTAAAAGTACACCTGTAAAATCTATTTTCTTTTCTCTTTACATCATTATAACTCTCCTAAATGTACCTCATACATTCCCTTCCAGAGGGAATTTGTTCCCTTCTCACTCGAAGCGCTCGCACTTGTTAAAATGTGCCATGCTGTCATAGCAACCATGTTACGTTCCATTTCCGGTTGTCCTACGAAGGCTGTCTCATGTAAACAAGACTTGTTTAAAGGAGGACAATAGATATACTGCAGCCTTCAAAGGACGCATCCTATTTAGCATGCAGCCTCGAAACAAGACACTGCTAGTAATAGCCTTTTAAAGGTGCACTCGTTGATTTTGTAATCTTGGACTTACACTGACCCCTAAGGGCCTGGATGCAGCATTGTTCAAACACAAAAATTTTCAGTTATTAATGCCATTGTAGAAATTCACTGTCCACAGTCAGCCAGTCCCTAAATAAAAGTGTCCAAAAACAGGGCAGTTAATGAGAATAAGCAAGTAGTAATCAAGTAGGTATAGCTGCAGGCCGGAAACCTACAAATGGGGGTTGCGCCAACTCCAAAAGGGGTTGTCACTTCCACTCATGGATAAGGTTGGGGAAAGGGTTAGTTAAGGGTCTCCCTATATCTTTAATGGCGATTTGGAGCGACCGGCCCTTTGCAGTGCCTGCAGCTAAACCATTCTCGTATTAGTTTGCTGGTCATGTGATCCTAACGTGCCCGCCTACATGAGGGGACCATCTTAATGTAGAATAAACATCTGGTATAATGTTACATATATGAATGAAGTCTTCATATCATGTGAGTGGTCATGATTGCACACACCTGTTTCAAAATTAATGTTAACTACTTTAGGAGTACAACTTTTTTAATGAGGAAAAATCTACTGAGTGCACGTTAAAGGAAACCGTTTAGGTTCTAATTTTGTCTTTCCAGTCATTGGCAAACGCTTACTGAAATCGAGGCAGGGATTTGCCTTCTAGCTTGGCATGGATCTAAAAATGCCTTGTGCATTACTAATCTAAAAGCCTCACGGTTCAAAAATGTTTTTGTCTTGACTGTTACTTTGGACTCCATTCAAAATAAGCTCTGCATGTTGACTCAAGTGAAATAGCAATTGCAATCATTGCAGTGGTCAGGATGACAGAAAAGGGGAGTTATAAAATCAGTTCAACTTTGTTCCCAACTCCTAAGTCAGCTTTTGATGGATTATTTTAAGACACATTCTTGAAACTAAAAATTAAATTGCTATTAGTTGGGTAGAATGGCAGAATGCTGACAGAATTGACAGTTGTATGTCTTAAATGTGGAACAGTTGATAGTTTCTCATCATTTGTGCTTCAGCCTCGCCCTTAAAGGCCTGGTACACAGCTTTGTAACAGACTTCCTCACTAAAGCCATACTCATCGCATGCTCAGTTTTATGCTTTAACGCCCCCTTCTGGAAAATGTAAAGCAATGGAAGTGTTCAACCACAGCAGCTCAACCAGTCAATCGAGAAGACTTGGCATTTGCTGAGCTCTCTTTAATGCCTCTGTTATGGCTCATGGCTTTGTTAAATATCATGTTGAATTTTGCTATCCCAATATTCTCATCTATCTTTATCAAATCCTGAAAAAATTTAATTGTATTCTAACACATGTTCTCGTTCTGTCTTCAGCTATCATTGGCAATTCACAGGAGGCCTACAAGGATGCCTTTGAAATCAGTAAGTCAGAGATGCAGCCCACACACCCCATTCGTCTGGGTCTGGCTCTCAACTTCTCTGTATTCTACTACGAGATTCTCAACTCACCCGAGCAGGCCTGTAAGCTTGCCAAAACGGTAAGGATAATGCACCCACACAAACGGGCACTTTTGATAATGAACAAAATACAAGAGCTCTACCCACAATTACAAAATTAATACTTAATCCTGTCAAAAACCCAACATTTTTGTTACTTTTTCACTAGGCTTTTGATGAGGCCATTGCAGAGCTTGATTCACTGAATGAAGAATCATACAAAGACAGCACACTGATCATGCAGCTACTGCGGGACAACTTGACAGTGAGTTATCTTTTTCATAGCAGTTTAAATTAAAGTGTTGAAGCCCTTTTTGCGGACAATCATCCATGTGATTATCTAATCAGCCAATTGTGTGGCAGCAGTGCAGTGAAAAAAATCATACAGATATGGGTCTGGAGCTTCAGTTAATGTTCACATCAACTATCAGAATGGTGAAATTTCAGTGATTTGGACCGTGGCATGATTGTTGGTGCCAGACGGGCTGGTTTGAGTATTTCTGTAACTGGTGATTTCCTGGGGTTTTCACCCTCAACAGTCTCTAGAAATTTACTCCGAATGGGGCCAAAAACAAATGCTATTTTGAGATGCAATTTGGCGCTGTTTTGGCGGCACAAAGGGGGCCTTCACAATATTAGGCAGGTGGTTTTAATGTATGGGTGTGTGTGTGTGTGTGTGTATATATATATATATATATATATATATATATATATATATATATATATATATATATATATATATATATTATATATATTTATTTATTTATTTACTAATGTAAATGTTTGAATGCAATGCCATGAAGTTGGGTCAAAATTTTCAAGAATTGTTACAATACATTTCGTTTTTTAAACTAAATTAAGCAGCTAAAATCAAATGAAAAGGAGCAGGTCATTGCATGTTTTACTCTCCTGTCCTCTCCTTTTACAGCTGTGGACGTCAGATAACCAGGGAGATGGAGAGGACACCGAGGAAGGGCGGGAAAACTAAGTCCCGCTTTAGCCGTCCTTCCCCCATTATTCACCTGCCATCGTTCCAGCTCACCATCAACACTGAGACAACCTCATCTGCAACTTCTGTCTCTTTTAGTTCTTTTACTCTCGCACCTTCCTGCTTTTTTCATTCCCTGTCATTGTGTGTGTGTGGGGGGGGGAGGGGGGTGTTTCTAAGGATTTGTGTAATGGGAGGTGGGTGGGAGGGGTTAAATCAAGGGTGGGATGGATTTAGGAACTGTTTTGGGTGGGGAATGGGAGGGGAGGAGGTTTGTGAACTGTTAACCTTGTTTTCTCTTTAGGGAGCTCTAGGTTGTCGCATTAGTGTGGAAGAATGCGGATGAGGGCAAGTTCTCAACTCATGCAAAGTTGCAAGTTAAATCCTTTGTTATTCGTATACTGTATGTAAATCTCTGTCAAGAAGTCTGTGCATTTGCCATGGTCATGATGTACACCTTCAGTTTAGCATCTACATTATAAACAGCCCTTAGGGAGGTGGGGATAGCAGTGCTAGTATATAGGTAGGAAAGAAACAACAGCAGCATCATACAGGGAACTGCTCACTTGCACATCCTGTAAAATGATGTGCAAAAAAACTTAAAAGGTTACATTCCATGTATCGTCACTTTCAAGTATTCTTATTCCAGGCATTTGGTAACCTGCAAATTACATTTATATATTCCCTATTAATTACGAGGTATAGAGGACCCTAAGAACAAAGAGCACATAAGTTTGTTGCTGTTACCGTATGACTGTACAAGCAGAGATTTAGGAAATACCAGTGTGATTTAGTTATTACTTTCTCCAGTAATGTATTGTTTTTTTTGTTTTTTTCAATTTCCTTTTTCTTTTGATACTTGCCTAAATTGCATGTGGCTATGAAGTAGTTAATATGGGGAGGAAAGGGAGTATACTGTCGGGCTGGCTAGCATTGTGTCATGTCTCTGGAATTTTCATACGAAACACCCAAGCATAAATGTTATTTGGAGGGAAATATGTAATTTCATGTAAGTGGAATAAAAAAATAATTTAACAATGTTATGTTTTTTTTCTTCTTTGTTTCAAACTAACATCCTAACAGTTTGGTGTTATGTGAGCCCACATTAGAGTATGGTGTGATGTTTTAACCTTCAGAAAAGAAACCATAACAAATCAGCCGTATGGAATGGGTGAGGGAAAGAACCAAGGCTTGCAGATTCGGTTCTTTTTAAAAGAGTTGCGAACCCAGAACTCTGTTTTGAGAAACAAAGATCAATAATGTCAGCAGCAATTTATCTTTATAATTGGCAAGCATGACACTTTTTTTGTGATATTTACTTCTATTACAAAATCTTACATTTGTAATTAATTTTATTGTAATTTGTAATTATATTGCTTCTGAAGACATGGATTTAACCACTGGAGTCTTGTGGACTACTTTTATGCTGCCTTTATGTGATTTTTGTAGCTTCAAAATTCTAACCAACATTTAATTGCATTGTATGGACCTACAAATCTGAGTGAAGTGAACTGAAAAATGTCCAATTTGACTGTTTGACAGTAAATTGGAGAAAGTTGCTGATAAGATTTTTATTTATTTTTTCTGTGCAAACTTCTAAAAATCATTAAAAAGAAGTGTAACTCAATGAGGGATACTTTGAGATGGATTCTTAGAGATTGCTATTGCATTTCCTTTGTCCAAGACAATTCATGGACCTTAGGCATATAGGATTTATGAGACAATATGTTAGTGTCTTGAAACTTGATTCCATTTAGTAACCTTAATCTTTGCACTCTTGGAAGGTAAATAAAAATCAATGTGTACACTTATTCACCAGATTCAGGGAAACTTGAGCAGTATAGATGCGTCTATTGTAAACATTCATGATTTTAATGTCATGTAATAAAACTATACAATCTGGTGATAGGAATTTAGCAGAAAGCAAAGTACAATAACTGTCCATTGTATGCACAAAGCCTTTTGAAAGATAGTACACTCAAATAAAATTCTGTCATCATATACATATCTTTATGATGTTACAAACCCATATGTCTTCTACTGAACACAAAGCAGATGTTAGGCCGAATGTTAGCCTTAGATGCCATCATTTGTAATTGCTGCTTATTTCATAGAATGAAAGTGGATGGAATCTAACATTCTGCCATGCATCACATTTTGTGTACCACGGAAAGAATGTCATACAGATATTTCATCTTTACTCCATAAATCCCCGTCCAAAATGACAGATGCTTTTAGTAAATAGTCCAAGGGAGAGGCAAAAATCTATATAACACTTTGTGTATATACAAAAACCTAACGAACGCATGATGAACAACAATAATCAAATTCTATACATTAATTTGCAGAAGCAGGTATTTAGAAACCATGCATAAACCTATTTAACATGCTGGATTATGGAATGTATTTGGTAAAATTAATTTAAGTCTTAAGAAGGATAATAAGTTACAAAAAGCTCAAAATGATGTTAGTACAATGGTACAGAGCAGGACCCCCAGTTGAACCAAGTGACTCTGGGTGACGGTCTTTGCACTGTTACAAAGATTTCCAACACAACAGGTCAGGCCAACAGCTACACTGGACTGGCCAATCTGTGTGGACAGGTCACCCTTGCAAAAACTTCCAGTGGCACATCCTTGCATTATCTTCATCTGGCCATCAGTTTCGACTGTTGGTAGTAAAACAAGCAACAAGTGGGTAAGGGTGAGTTCAGGTGTTGTATTCATTACTGGGAAAATTAACATGATAGCCATTCTGTTTCAGGGTAAGAATGTTGTGCTATGATATATCCTTTCATCAACAATGACACAAAGAGGGCCCTGTTTGGGGCATTTAGCCTTTGAAATAGAAAACTGTTTCATTGCCTGGAGTGTGCAAAGGCAGGACTCCAGTGACATGTTCATGATGTCAAAAACTGTCTTTAGGCTCATTTTATATGTCATAGTTAACCAACCTATATTATACCCAAAGCAATTACATGAGCTAGAGTGTTTCACAGCAATGCTGCTATTCAATAGCATACGTTTGATATTGTTAGGCCTATTGCACAACAGTTCAACAAACAAGAAAATTATATATAACAACTAACATTTCAGACAAAAATTGACCAGTTGTTTCTTCCATGCTCTTGTTTCGAACTAGTGCTGCTTCCTTTATAAACTATTCAGTGTTTTATCGTTCTCGTTCACATCAATTGTTTCGGTCATAAACAAATTTCTTTTTTTTTAACCGATCTACAGTCAGCCGGTCATTATCACATTTTAAACCCTGAGAAATTAAAAAATGTTTGTGAGAAAAAGAGATTGCGGTGTCTCTAGAAAAAAACCTCCTGTAAATTCAACCAGATTTGTTAGTGTTTATATTGTGAAAATGACCGTCTGACACTTGCCAAATGAAAAAATAACTTTATAGTTTGGATGTGGATGTGCGGTCATTATTCTGAAATATCAAATTGCTGGATGGCACAATTGACCAAACAGAATCAAGTAGCCTATTCCAGAGAGCCATGTAAAAATTTTTATTGATGATTAATAGTGAAATGCTTTCTTTCTGAATTGGCTCTTGTCTTGTGTGTACATTACCTGTTGCCTTGATACAATGATCTTCACCATCAATACAAGCTAAAGTAGATGCGCAGTGCTGCCCATTGCAGGTGTAGCACATCATGCCATTTGGGACACTTTTGGGTGGTTCTATGAATTATACATAACAAAATGATGATGAGCACCTGCTGTGCTGTACAGTAACTTCTGATGTAAATGGTTTGAATAAATAATGTACTGATCTGCTGTATATACAAATATATACAATCTTTTTTCCTTCTGTGTAAAATGTATGTACCTATTTCACTTTGGTTATTGCACAGGTCAGTATTGCAGCACTTATTGCTAATCACTGTTTTTGTAACTCCAAAGTTTACAGATGCAGTCACACATTGTTGAGTTGTAGAGCAGTTCTTCATAATCATGTCAGCCAACTTGTTGTTTCCTATAATGCAAATTTACATGGAAAGACTCATTCTTATAAACACAACAAACAGCTTAGTTATACAAAATTTCAGTGCATATATTACACCTGCCCTAATTCTTACCCATGTAAGATGTGGTTCTCATGATCCCACACTGACCAACAGGACATTCCACTTTAGTTGCAGTACATGTTAATGATGTCTCAGGTATGCATTGATAGCAGGTCAGTGAATTTACTGGAATTTAGAAAAATCTAAATATTTTAGCATTTAATTAATTAATTTATTTATTGTTCAATTACAGTACATAATCTGCAATGCATCTTTAGATAATCTATATTAGTTTAAATAACTTTGAATTGCATTAACAAGTCATTGCTTTTGTAATGCTGTTTATTCTCTATAGTGCAGTGTCATCTACACTATAGTCAATACCCTCAAATTGAAAAAGTACATTTCATTGCTGTCTTTAATTTGAAAATTAGTTTTAAAGTTTAAATTTGTCTTAAATTTGCCTTCAGTTTCTAAACTTGAATTGGTGCTAAATTTCATCATTCTTATAAAATAAATGAAAAATGACATAATTGTGACAATTATGACAATTATATAATTTTGACAAAAATTGTGTAAAAAGTTATGTAAATGAATGGAAAGAAAGATGTTTTTTTACAGTGTTACCATACCACATTCTACCACATTCTATATTGTTATTCATATGTATTGTTTGTTAGTTTGAAGGGAATTCAACAGACCTCCAATTCCTCCACATTTAGCACAACAACAGTTGTTCAACCATCCATTCCATTTAAACAGTCTCTGATTTACCTCAGGTCTCCCAGTTATGCACAGTACAGAGTTTAGCTGAGCATACGTGAGTTAATCACATGCAGTATTGACCAAAATTGTTATTTCAGAATGTGTGTAAAGAAAATAATCCAGTAATTACCTTTGTAGAAAAGTGTACTCATCAGAATACAGAGCATAAACGGTGCCATTTTTATATTCCTTCAGACTGAGATGAGTAGGGTGGGACAGCAGAGTATATAGCCCTCAGTCTGTACAGAATCAATGCAATGAAACATAAAACATACTGAAATGTATACCCCCAAATTGTGTTGCCAACGTGTCACAGAAATGTCTGTTTAATGCTTTAGCTTTCACAGCTACAAAACTAAATGAAATGCCCACTTTTAAACGTTACTCTTACATTTATAGTTTCTATTAATAAAATATGCCTTTTCATAATTATAATAAACTAATAAAAATAATAATGATAATAATAATAATTTATTAATAATAATTACAATTAACAATAACAATTATTTAAAATCATTACTTTGATTTTGAAATGCTGAATTTGTAGGCTACATTAACTGTGAAATATGTTGTTAACTGTAGTTTCTCCTGGTATTTCTGATATTCATATGTGCCAGAGGTGGAAGGTAACGAATTACAACTACTCTTACAGTATTTGAGTACATTTTCCAAATTGTAAATTTTTTTTTAAGTATAAATGAATAAATGTACTTTTATTTGAGTTGATTAAAAATGAAGAATTCAACTTCATTACAATTATTTTTCACCACAATTACAAAGTACAAAAAAATACATAATATTTCAGAATTTTTGGTAAGTGCTAAATCTGTATATAAACTAAAATGCGCTGGAAACCCACAGGGCACTGCAGCTCTCATAAACTGTGGCAGGTGTCCTCTCTTCTCTAGCTTCTCCAAGACTTTCTGTGCTGTCACTACAGGGCTAGTCAACTGGCGACCCGTGGGCCAAATCTGGCCCACCAATTATCTTTGTCTGGCCCTTCAACTGATATTTGATCAAATTGTCAAGTTGATCGAAAATCATTTGTTAGTTAAGAGCAGTGTTGGGTAACATTACTTTAAAAGTAACTTGTTAGAATTTTGCATTACTCAAGTAAATTAATTAAAAAGTTATTTTTTATGGAAAGTAACGTGTTACTTTACATTTGCGTTACTTTTTTTTCACAGCCACTTTCTCTTCTCTTATGCTATTCATTCCATACAAGAGACATTACAGGTCATGCAACACTCATGTCATAACAACATAGTAAACTAACAGATATTTAGAAAGTAGGTCTTCACACCATATTTAGAATAAAGAATGATTATATATTATTTATCATAAATGAATATGTATGATTTGTTTTTCCATCAACATGGCAGACAATGTGAATAATGAAGAATAACCACTGTCTTACCTAAAGCAGCAAAGTCCAACACTTTAACCTGCATAATATACACTCACCTAAAGGATTATTAGGAACACCATACTAATACTGTGTTTGACCCCCTTTCGCCTTCAGAACTGCCTTAATTCTGTGTGGCATTGATTCAACAAGGTGCTGAAAGCATTCTTTAGAAATGTTGGCCCATATTGATAGGATAGCATCTTGCAGTTGATGGAGATTTGTGGGATGCACATCCAGGGCACGAAGCTCCCGTTCCACCACATCCCAAAGATGCTCTATTGGGTTGAGATCTGGTGACTGTGGGGGCCATTTTAGTACAGTGAACTCATTGTCATGTTCAAGAAACCAATTTGAAATGATTCGAGCTTTGTGACATGGTGCATTATCCTGCTGGAAGTAGCCATCAGAGGATGGGTACATGGTGGCCATAAAGGGATGGACATGGTCAGAAACAATGCTCAGGTAGGCCGTGGCATTTAAATGATGCCCAATTGGCACTAAGGGGCCTAAAGTGTGCCAAGAAAACATCCCCCACACAATTACACCACCACCACCAGCCTGCACAGTGGTAACAAGGCATGATGGATCCATGTTCTCATTCTGTTTACGCCAAATTCTAACTCTACCATCTGAATGTCTCAACAGAAATCGAGACTCATCAGACCAGGCAACATTTTTCCAGTCTTCAACTGTCCAATTTTGGTGAGCTCTTGCAAATTGTAGCCTCTTTTTCCTATTTGTAGTGGAGATGAGTGGTACCCGGTGGGGTCTTCTGCTGTTGTAGCCCATCCGCCTCAAGGTTGTGCGTGTTGTGGCTTCACAAATGCTTTGCTGCATACCTCGGTTGTAACGAGTGGTTATTTCAGTCAAAGTTGCTCATCTATCAGCTTGAATCAGTCGGCCCATTCTCCTCTGACCTCTAGCATCAACAAGGCATTTTCGCCCACAGGACTGCCGCATACTGGATGTTTTTCCCTTTTCACACCATTCTTTGTAAACCCTAGAAATGGTTGTGCGTGAAAATCCCAGTAACTGAGCAGATTGTGAAATACTCAGACTGGCCCGTCTGGCACCAACAACCATGCCACGCTCAAAATTGCTTAAATCACCTTTCTTTCCCATTCTGACATTCAGTTTGGAGTTCAAGAGATTGTCTTGACCAGGACCACACCCCTAAATGCATTGAAGCAACTGCCATGTGATTGGTTGATTAGATAATTGCATTAATGAGAAATTGAACAGGTGTTCCTAATAATCCTTTAGGTGAGTGTACGTCATCATATGCGGTGCCCGTCGACAATGCCAGAGTCAACTTACGATGTTTATCAGAAGTCAGGATAAAATTCAGTGGGGAATGCCAACCTATCATGTTCAGGGAATAAGTCTGATGAATACATTAATATTTTTCACTTAAGTCATCTCAGTGCATGCTTGCTTTGAGTTGATACATTGTGAGTACAAACACCACATCTTCCAAGGTGCATGCTGATACAGCTTGAATGGAATAATTTTTAATGCTACCAAAATGTCATAAAAACATTTTGTTTCGTGAATCAAACTACTTGTTTATTATAAGACAAAAATGTAGAATATTTGTAAAAACTAAGTTATTTACTCTACATACACAAACTATATAGACCGTTACTTGGAGTCACTGAACCAAAGTCAGCTTTTCTCATCCCATTCTACCAGTTAAAGGAACAGTTCACCCAAAACTGAAGATTTGCTGATAATTTACTCACCCTCAGGCCATCCAAGATGTATCTTTCTTCATCAAAACAGAATTTAAGATTTTTAGTATTTCATTTCAAGCCTCCTCCTTTAAACAATTCAAGTGAATGTGCTCCATTTTTAAATTTTTTTGGTCCAAAATGTGCATTTATGGTGCATCAGAATAATCCACACGACTTCAGTCGATAAATTAAATTGACAAAAATATCCCAGAAATTCCAAACATGTGGGCAAAAAACACCCAAGCAAAGAGTTCCTGTGCTTTATTAATATCTGATATAATTACAGTAACCGTTTGCCCCTCTTGTTCAAAATATACTGTCCTATTGGGTAACACTCTCACTAATGGTACTATACTGTACTTACCTGCACTCACCTGCCAGAGGCCAAAAGTGTGCAAGGGATGTATGCTATATAAAGAAGGTATGAGAAATCACAAAATATAATCTAACCAAATGCTACAATTTACTTAACAATAATATCTCAATATGTTAAATAACCATAATGTTAATTAACACTTTATTACAACAACAATAATAGAATAATACATATACAGAACAACCACTTGTAGTGTTTGAATAAATCATACCTCTCATTAAACACTTTGTGAAATTTAAATGTTTGCCATATTTTATTCAGTTGGCATGTAGGAGTTGATAACAGTTTGCTTAATAATCTCATTCCATATCTGGATAATTGCTGCAATATTCTAGAGGATCAATTTCCTCCTCTATGATATTGCATTGTACAGAATGCTAACTTAATAGCCAAAATACTTCAACATACGTGAATTAAAATAAACATGAAAGAGGAATGTGTTTCAGTCACAATGCACATTATGTAGTTTATGTCAGGATGGCAATGAAAGGTGTTTTATTAAACAAAACAAAACAAAAAAATACAAAAAAAATATAAAAACAAACTCTCACGAGGGATAAAAAAGATAAAACAAGACAACAAAATAAACTAAGAACAAACCGACTAGAAAACTGGATAAAACAGTAAAGGAAAACAGAGAGAAACTAAAATAACAGGAAGAGATAAAACAAACCTATTGGGCAAACTAGACTAGAACCGACCTGACTGTTTGAACAAAGCAAAACAATCTGACAAAGAAGACAAGACAAAGGCTGTTGAGCAGCACCTGGTGTAACAGAGGGAGAGAAGAAAACACAAGCACATGGGATACGACCAGGGACGTCGTTAGGCCTATTTTAGGGGGGCTGAAGCTACCCCAAAATGTTCCTAAGCCCCCCTAAATGATAATAAGAACAACAATAACAATCCGATTTATCAATAACCGTATCCTCATTCATATTTAGAATTAGACGCAACAAATGATATATATCCAGCTACAAAAAATAACCGAAAAGTCGGAAGTTTGACAGAAGTACAAAGAGTCGTTGTGCTATCAAGATGATGCACCGCACCGTCTCATTGTGTTGGTGTGAACTGCGGCAGCTTTCAGAGCGTTGCAGACCGGAGCGCTGCAAGTAACTGGAGGATTCATCTCGTCTCGTCGTTACTCTAGTTTGGTCTGAAGTTGAACTCGCTATGCACCCTCCCGCCCACACACACCGATACACACGCTAATGGTGAAAGGAAGATTGGTAAGTGTCGTGATACACAGTGAAATTGTAAGTTGTTTTTAATTACCTGCTTACCTTTAGCTACGTTTTCTTGAGGTAAAGGAAAGGGGATATTTTGGTTTGCTATGGAAAACTGTAGTCTAGAGTGAACAAGCAAAATACAAGAAATGGTGAACTTAGCAAGCTAATCACAACTCTTTATTCTTTGCCAATAATATAACCTATCTCTATAATAGGCATATAAAACAATATCAATCCCCATAGATTGTTGTTGTCACTGAAAACTAAATGTCATAGGGTCCCTGTTAATGTTATTACCGTTGTATCCTTCAATTCATTGAGCATTTTTTGATGCTTCCACCAATGAAGTAGACAATAAACACAAAAAGTAACTGTTGACTGTGGTTTTGAAAATGATTTCATGCTTAATTTTCCTTTATTTGAATACTGCCTTTTTGTTGTTGATTTATATCATACATTGTATACATCATTTGGCAGAATAAATCATCTTTAATTGAGAAACGCTCAAACCTGTGTTGTCAAATTTCACTATGACCTTAAAATTCTGGTTCTTGGGTTAAACTGTATGCAAGCCAAACTACACAGCGAAATTACACACTGATTGAACCAATTCGCAGCGCAGTTACAGTAATTAGAGTAACTAAATAGCATTATGTGGACAACTTATCTTATATAGAGAGGAATTAGATATAGTATGCTATTACTTTATCATACATTTACATGAGCAGACAGCTAGCATTTAAGTCATTGCTTATAGAATAACTCATCAGGAGCAAAGTCTGGCCTAAGTAAATTCCCCCATGCAGCTTTGATGTGTCTAAAAGCAACATTACAGTAACTTTTCTTTAACAGAGTGGAAATGGAAGAAGAGGATATGTCTGTTACGTTTTACTTGTTAACATCTTGGTTTCTTGACTGGTTGTTGACATAAGTGTAGCTCTAGATGTGAGTGCAAAGATTTTGCAAACGCAAGTTACAAATACCCTGGGGGCTAAGCCCCCCCTGTCTTCCAATCCTAGTGACGTCCCTGGATACGACCCTGCCCCAACAAGAATAAAACCATGACAGTTTAGAAATACTTTTCATTCCATGTTCAATGCTAGTTAAGCTCAATGGACAGCATTTGTGGTCCACACAAAAAATGTATTTCGACTCATCCCTCCTTTTCTTTAAATAAAGCAAAAAACAAGGTTATAGTCACTTACACACAGTGAATGGGGTAATGAAAATGAATGGGGACAATTTTGGATTTAGAATTATACAAATGGCTATTTCTAATTAAATAAATGTTGTATTCTTAAAACGTTCTGTTTCTCCAAGAATGCTCTTGCAGCAATGCAGGTCTTTGGCATTTAGAAGCTGCTAGTTTAGGACCTGTGAGGAGTCTATTTCTCAAACTAGAGACTGTGATTTACTTTTTGTTGTGCATCTGGCCGTCCACTTCCCTCTCTATCCTGGCTAGAGATTCTTTTTTCAAAACAGTAATGCATGGAATAGCCTTCATCTCTCTAAAACAATATACTTTAGGAGAAAATAGAATTTAAGGAGAAATAAGTTTCTTTTTGCCTATGTTTAAAACCAAAATGTGACTTGCAAGTGTAAGTCAACTTTCAGAACTCAATACCAAAGGAAATGGGGAAAACCCACTGATTGTGATTTCCACATGGTACCGCAATAATTTTCAATTGTTCTAATATTAAGAATATTTTATTGAGTACCAAATTATCACTTTAGAATGCTTTTGTAAGGAATAGGTGACACAGTATATGTTTTCCATCAAGGGTAAAGAATTTTTTTTTAAAACAATTATTTCAAGCCTTAATAATATTGACAATTCATGATTTCGACAGTCTTTTTTGATAAATTGAATGCATCCTTGGTAAAAGGAAGCATAAGTTTCTTTCAAGAACAAAAATTTTCTATACCCTATACCATATATATATAATATAATTTTCAGAAAGTAACTTGTAACATAATTACTTGAGTAGTCTTTCGGCAAGCTACTTTTTTACTCTTACTTGAGTCATAATATTTCTTAGGGCTTCTACTTGTACTCAAGTGAATTAGCAGTAGCAGTACTTTTACTTAAGTTAAAAAAAAATTAAGTACTCTTTCCACCACTGATATCTGCATGAAACAAAATGTTTGTTTCACTCTGCATGCATAACAATTTTTCAGTCACACGTTCAAATCCAGGGTGTGCTGTGTGAATCCAGTCAGGCTTCCTAAGCAACCAATTGGCCCGGTTGCTAGGGTGGGTAGTGTCACATTGGGTTAACCTCCTTGTGGTCTCCATAATGTGGTTCACGCTCTAGGTGGGGCACGTGGGGAGTTGTGTGTGGATGCCATGGAGAATAGCATGGGCCTCCACACATGCTATGTCTCAACAGTAATGCGGGCAACAAGCCATGTGATAAGGTGCGCGGACTACCGGTTTCAGACACGGAGGCAACTAAGATTCAACTTCCACCAAATGGATTGAGATGAGTCACTACACCACCACAAGGACTTAGAGCGCATTGGGGATTGGGCATGCCAAATTGAGGAGAAAGGGGGAGAAAAATAAAAAAGACGGATAGACGGGCTCCGATGTGAAATCATCACTTCAGTTCAGTTCAGGAAATTAACCCTTCGGGATATTTTTGTCTTACTCTTTTCGATCTTTTTGGCTGTGTTAATGCCAATGGCATAAATTTAGCCAAAGGTGTGTATTTTGGGGGGAATTTTGATATTTCAACCTCAATTTGGTAGTTATGATCAGGACTGATGTTGGTTAAGAAATGTAACTAATTGAAAGTGGAAAATAATATTACTATATAATATTATTATGGCAGTTTTTTGAGGTGGATATTTTTGTCCTATACTGGCTTCACAGATTCATAACTTCTTTGTAATTTTGTATATGTTTATTAAAAATGTCTCTTTATCCTTGTGTCTCTTGGATAATCAGTCATACGAATATTTGTATATTATTCGAATGAATCCTTTATTCGTTTTGAAGACATTATTCATGCCTTTCCGAATAAGGTATTCAGCTTGGTGGACATCACTATAGTTGTGACACAGCTTGTGTTGTAATACTAAATTTTAGAGTTTTATTATTTAAAGTGATCATACATAGGCTAGAAGTGCACTCAGGAAAATGTGTGTTTATGTTTCTGACACCAAATAGCAATGTGACATATAAAACAGAAGGTCAAAGTCACCAAGTTCATTGTAAAAATGCGCTATTGTGAGTCAGCCATGATACATTTATTCTGCGAGAGAAGGCAGCCAATTACAAGGCATTTTTGAAATACAAGTGATTGATTGAGTCGAAATTTGAGGATAGTGGCAGAAAACAAAAAACAAAACATAGACACACATTTTTAACTTCTCTTATGCTCTTCACTACTCAAATAATCCAGACCTGCATTTAAATCCTTCCACATCAAAGAATATTGGTGCTTATTCCACAGCAATGTAACAGGGCTATAGTGTAGCAATTGACCCACTACAACCAGATGAATTTGTCATATACACATGTTCAATAATGGAACAAAGGAATAATAACTTAAATAATATTTCCTTATATTTGTATAGTGATTTTCTAGGCACTCAAAGTGCTTTGTAGTAGCAGGGGCATCTCCTTAACACCAGTGCAGCATCCACCTATATGATGCAACGGCAGCCATAGTGTGCCAGTGCACCCACCACACACCAGCTATTGGTGGAGAGGAGAGTACAGTGATGTATCCAATTCATATGTATAGGGGATTATAAGGACGCCATGATGGATAGAAGCCAATGAGGGAATTTGGACAGAACACCGGGGTTACCTCGCTACTATTTTTATTGACTACAGAATGTCAAGACCTCGGTTTAAGGTCTCATACGAAAGATGGTGCCTTTTTATAGTAGGTTGCAACCCGGTATCACACCGAGGCGTGAAATAGACACGCCGGTCCACTCGCGGATGCGTGTCTATTTCACGCTTTGCCTCCTCCAGGCGTGTACATGACACGCGCGCGTCTACGTAGAATACCGGCAGGGGGCGATCGTTTCCTCGACGCCAACAACTGTCCGCGCACCAAAGAGGAAGCGATATATCGCGTTCTCCAGTTCCGGTTAGCGGGATATATATTTTTGTACATAAATACACTTTTTAAATAAAAAAAAAAATATATATATATATATATATATATATATATATATATATATATATATATATATATATATATATATTTATGTATTTATTTACATCAGCACAAGATACTCGACAGCCCACACACACACACACACACACATATAACAACGTTAGGCTACAGCAACGTTAGGATTTCTTCATGAAAGCAGCACTGTAATGAACCTTTATTTGTCACATATGGTCACAAGTGAAAGTAACCGGCGAAATTGGCCGGCATCCCGCCCGCACGAACGTGCAACGCGACGACAACGGTATCGCTTCCTCTTTGGTGCGCGGAGAGTTGTTGGCGTCGAGGAAACGATCGCCCCCTGACGGTATTCTACGTAGACGCGCGCGTGTCATGTACACGCCTGGAGGAGGCAAAGCGTGACACCGACACGCATCCGCGAGTGGACCGGCGTGTCTATTTCACGCCTCGGCGTGATAGTGTCCCTCTCATTACACTGTAGTGTTAGGACCCACACAGACTGCAGGGTGACCACCCCTTGCTGGCCTCACTACAGAAACTCTTCCTGCAGCATCCATAATGTTCACCAGAAGGTCTCCCATCCAGGTTCTAGCTAGGCTCAACCCTGTTTGGCTACAGTGGGCAACCAGGTGAGAGCTGCAAGACGAAAAGTAAGAGGAGTCACCAACCTATCATTTGTTTGAAGTACATTAATTGAAGGTTCAGGAAATATGAAATGCTTGTTCCATCCATTACAGAACAAAGCATTTTAAAATGAATGCAAATTACATTTTTGAAGGTGCAGGGCCAAGACATACAGTTTTCTTAAAGAAGATATAATTTTTTGCAGCATTTTTCTACGTGAAGTTGACTTATGATGTTTATAAATGGTTTTCTTTGTCATAATTTCGTTTTTCATAATTTTCTCCTTCTCTCTTACTATTAGAGTCATTTTGTTCTGCTTTGCCAGCTTATATGTAAATATAATAAAATATAACCAATTAGGGGGAAAAAATAAAATGAGCTACAATGCTTTTCTTCGCTTGCATACTGAAAATTTGTCATTTGTAAAAGTTTGGAATAATGTACAGATGTTGCTGTTTCAGAAGGAAATTGGTAGTTTAATTCACCAAAGTGGCATTCAACTGATCACAAAGTATAGTCAGGACATTATTGATGTAAAAATCCGCACCATCACTATTTGAAAAATGTTATTTTTGATAAAATCTAGACTGGACCCATTTCCAGCAGCCATCACTCCAACATCTTATCCTTGAGTAATCATGCTAAATTGATCAATTGATATAGAAAATCACTTGCCATTATATCAAACACAGTTGAAAGCTATTTGGTTCATTAAATGAAGCTTAACATTGTCTTTGTGTTTGTTTTTGAGCCACAGTAGCCTATGCAATAGACTGGCATGTCTTAAGGTCAAAATTAGGTAAAAAATGGCACAAAAAAAAAAGAAAGAAACAGCTTTCTATAAAAACTCGTAATTGTTGTGAGAAATGAAGGCTATACAATGCTTGAAATAGCCAAAAAACGATTTCATACAAAGGTGTACACTTCAGTCTTCAAAGACAAAAGGACAGCTGGCTCTACAAGGACAGAAAGAGATGTGGAAGGTCAGATGTACAACTAAACAAGAGGATAAGTACATCAGAGTCTCTAGTTTGAGAAATAGATGCCTCACATGTCCTCAGCCGACAGCTTCATCAGGTTTATAATTGATTTTTTATTTTCTTTTTATTTTAAGTAACAGGCTTAATTTCACAAGTCAGATTTTTGACTATTGGCATAGTCTTATGCATACTTTTTGCTTATTCTGCAACAACAGTAAATACAGTATTTACTATTTATTACAGTAAATAATGGACAAATCCATATTGCTTTTTCAGTTTAAATTGTCACACAAATTGTTCTGCTGATAATATAATTTTGTAAAAAATATTTTATTTTTGCAATATGCAAAATAGAAGCATTTTCACTAGTGGTTTCAGTCTTTTGGACCCTACTGTATGGAGTGCGTTTGGAAAACAAGAAAATACCCAACATAAGCCACTTAGTTTGAACGTAATTATGGGAATCAGCACATAAATATTAAGTATAAAATTGTGACATCTGGTGGTAAAATGAGTGTACTGAATGAGGAAATTTACTTATCAATTACTCTCACATCTTTCTAAGCTATTTGCACTTGCACAAGACCAAAATAAATAAATAAATAATATTTTTGAATAGAGCTCTAAAGAAATAATAATAATTTATAATTTATAATAATTTAAGCCACTGGTTATTTTACATGATAATGTAATATAGTTGTACCCTTGTATTAGTAATGTAGTTTATTAGCATTAATATTGTACATAATAACATTAAATATAAATAAGAATGATTATCATTTAACCAAAAATAAATATGTTTTAAGCTGCATTACAATAACCATATAACCTCCTGAAATGGAACACATCTCAGAGGAAATGTAAAAAGAAGTGGTATCAGCAGCAGGACACTCATTCTTTTGTGCTGCCCGCTTCAGCCTGTCAAAGGGGGATTGTGTTGTAGCATGTGCTCTTTTAAGCACCTCTGCTTAAATCTCCCCTCAACCAAAAGGGCACCTTTAGATTTGTGAATGAAAGGGGCAGGGGCTTGCACCCCTAGCCTCCGTCCTGTGCATGTCAGTGATCTCTCATGCCATAACTAACGTTACGTCTCAGTAAGTGTGATGCATTGTTTCCACACAAAAACTAGCTTGAACATCCTCTCTGAATCACCTTGTTGTCGTCTATGTCAACTAAGAGAGAATGGAGAAATGTGGAATTATAAGCAATATAATGAGTCCTAAATAGTAAACAAGCAAACGGTCATCCATTTGCATTATGAAGCAACAATTTTGTCAATGTATAGTAGAGTATCACTTTAGATTTTAAGTAGAAATTGACCATTAATTTCATTTGAAGTGAATCATTGATCCTCAGTGCCTTCACAAGGCAAGTTTTTGAGCAGTTCATTAGGTGTAACATTTCTTCCCATTAGGGCACTGTCTTGGTAAGTCTCTATAAATTGAGAAATGTAGAGATTCAATTAAATTAAAGTTTTAAGAATTCAAAACTTTTATATATTACTTTGGGTAATGCACATTGAAATGCAACTTTGGGTAATGCACATTGAATGCAGTAGTATGCATTCATAAAGAGGCAGCAAATGGAGAATCTCGTGGTCAGTGTAACGAGGGCAGACGAGGAGTGAGGGTCTAAATGCAGTTTTTAATGGAAACACAAAAGATGAACAGGGTAACTAAAAACATAGGGAACAAATTAAACATCCATGATGGGAAAACCAAAATATAAACAAGAGAAACAGCCACGAAGGGCACGGGCAGGAACACAGTCAAGGACATACATTACATTTAACAACTGACAAAGACTGATAAAAACAACAGGGCTTTAAATACACAAGGATGATGACTAAATGAACCACAGGTGAGGACAATGAAGGAACAGCTGGCAGTGATGAGAGCAGGGAATTATGGGAAATGTAGTCCGGTACAGATGGCAAGGGAGAAACACAGGGCAGACAACAGGGAAACTAAAGTGAAAAAACAAGATTTATAAAACTATAATAAAAAATTTAAACATGGTAGCACTTAAATTATGACAGTTAGTTAGTTAGCTATAATGCAAAATCTTACTACAGGGCATTTGGGTAATTAGCAGTCTTACCATCAGTCATTTTTCCACACCTAGTTTTTCCTATGTTTGCATGTTTCTGTCACTGACATTTTCACACCAAATTTTTCACCTTGGAATAGACACTTGTCTGGAAAATGGCATGCATGTCTTCTGATGTTGAAGTCTTCCCTTGGTCACAAAGACGTCTGTGCATTTAGTGTTTTACTTCATTCACATTGATCAGAATATTATTACATACCGTATAAATGAAACCAAATCACTTGACAAAATAGACTTGTTTATGTGATAAATAATTTATAAACATGTATAAAGAATGCAGCTGCACGGCTGATCTTCAACAATGTTACTCTACTCTTTGATTTCTACACTGGCTACCAGTTGCTGCTTGATCAAGTTTAAGGCTCTGATGCTGGCATACAGAACACTCACTGGGTCTGACCAGTCTACGTACAGTACAATCATTCCTCCACAGCTACTTTTCCACCAGAAGGTGCAGTCTGCAATTGAGCGACGTCTTGTGATATCAACACACAGAGGCACAAAATCACTTCCCCACACTATCTAGAGACAGCTAAAGACAACTTTTCAGTGAGCACTTAAACCTACACCAAATGTTTTGTTTGTTTGTTTTGTTTTTGGAACCTTTCTGAGTAAATTCTAGAAGACTGTTGTTGTGTGAAAATCCCAGGAGATCAGCAGTTACAAAAATACTCAAACCAGCACATCTGACACCCACAATAAGAATAACATCTCAGAATGCTATTCCGAGATGCGTGTTAGCGCTCTTTTGGCGGCACGAGGGGGACCTACACAATATTATGCAGGTGGTGTCCGGAACATAAAGCTGATTGTACGTTTCCTCATCGGCATAACTTCAGGTCAGTACCCGGTCGTCGTTGTTTCTCGTTTCTCTGTCGACAGGAAACACTGCCACAGTAGAGCAACTGAACCACAAATGAGTTATTACTAGTATTTCTTAAGATTCCTGTTCTATTTAACACACAAAAAAATAATCTTTAAAACTCTAGTTAAGATAATACATAATAGTAATTTTAGTTTTGTAGATATTGCTCTCTAAATGTTGTGACAATAGTCTCGTAATTGTCAGCAGTCAAGCCCTTTGCAGTAGCATCCAACAAGCAGCCATGTCTGAGTCCGGTCACAGCCAGCCCGGGATGTACGGACAGGGGAGGAGGAGACGGCGACGGCGAGACAGAGAGCCGTGGCCACCTGGTCATAACCTCTCCGGTCCGAGCAGTGATCGAGACTATGTGCCCCGTGAGCGCAGGGTGAGATTCTTGCTGAGCATCAAAACATAGTGAGCTGCCTACCTAGACTGCATTTTGGGAAACGTGCCTATGATGCCCGAAAATGTTGTCTAGGTAAGGGAGGGACACTTTTTTCCGTCTCTGTCCTGTTTATGTATTGCTTATTATATTAAACTGATAGTTGCAGTAAATTAAATGTTGTAATCATGTGTTTTCAGGATGGCAGTGAGGATCCTACCGGTCCACTTTTGCAGAAGATCCCCATTATTTTAGCCAAACCTCCTGGAGAGAGAGTAAGTGCATTTAGACAGCTAATTATTGTTGATTGTTACTGATAATTAAAAAAAAAAAAAAGTTTTTATTTGTTAGTTATTTATTTGGCTTGTTTTATATGTTATATTAATAGACAGTCATCCAATTATGTCCTGGCACCTTGAGCTCTCTTGTGAAGATTGTGAAAATATGTTGTTTCAGTCCAAACCAAGTGCTCCTATGAGTGGAACCCCAGCTTTGGAAAAGCCAGTTATGCACATTAAGACCAGAGAGGAAGGAGGAAAACCGGGAACTGCCCCTGATGTTGCCCCTTCAGTCTTAGGAGCAGGGACTGTCAAACTGGAGAAGGAAGGCCAGCGGCCCACCCAGCCTGTGTATCAGATACAAAACCGAGGCATGGGCTCAGCTGCGTCCAGTGGAGCTGTCGATCGTCAGTCATTTTTTTAACGTTTTCCTCCCAAAAGCTAGATAGTTCACCCCAAAAATTGTATCCAGTCATTATTGATTTAATCATCTTCATATTGTTTCAAACCTTTATGACTTTCTTAGGACTTTTTTGGATGACTTTTCTCTGATGAATTAACCATTATATATTTTTTAACCATGTGATTTTCAGCTGTGATTGGTCAGACAAAGCTCCTCTCACCTGAGAAGATGAAGCACAGCATAAAGCTAGTAGATGACCAAATGAATTGGAGTGACAATGCTATGGAGGCAAGGACAAATTAGTATTTTTATGTAAAAGTGAGGTCTTGTGACAGAAAAAGTATAATATTTGAAATGTCCTGTTATGTTTGGCATCATGTGTTTACATATTATTGTTATGTGAATATTTGGTAAGTGTCACTTGTGTACCTTTTCTATATCTCAGTATCTGCGAGACCAGACGGATATGTTGGTAGTGGGTGTTATTGGGGTACAAGGCACAGGCAAGTCCACCGTCATGTCTCTCCTGTCTGCTAACAGCCCTGAGGAGGACCAGAGGTTAGAATAGTCAAACGCATCCTCCAATTATAGACTAGTGCACACTACAGATTTTGTATTTTTACCACCAATTTGTTTGCCTTGTATTACATTTCTTTGCACGTTTTACCAATTGGTATGCTGTCAAACAGGGCGTATGTCTTCAGAGCTCAGACACCAGAGATCAAGGAGAGAGCTGGGAACCTGAGCAGTGGAATCGATTTCTACATCACTCAGGAGAGAGTCATCTTTCTTGACACACAGGTCAGACTGTAGACACTGGTCACACAGAACACTGGCTTTCCATGATTTGTTTTTTTCTTTGCCTTTCCAGGCAGTTACTTAATGATCTAATGTTCTTTGACTTCTCCAGCCAGTTTTGAGCCCCTCTATTTTGGATCATCTCATCAACAATGACCGCAAGCTTCCTCATGAATACAACCTCCCACATATGTATGTGGAAATGCAGGTGAGTCAGTGATTAGCAGGTAATATAAAAACGTATAAAACTGAAGTTTGCAAATAACATTCTATACTTTTATCTCTTTTGATTTAGTCTCTGCAGATCACTGCCTTCCTCTTCACTGTATGTCATGTTGTGATTGTGATTCAGGACTGGTTCACTGATATCAACTTATATAGGTATGTGAATGACTTCAGTCTGAGTATATACAGTGTATGTATGTGTGTGTATATATATATATATATATATATATATATATATATATATATATATATATATATATATATATATATATATATATATATATATATATATATATATTATTTTTTTTTTTATTATTATATTTTTATTTTTTTTTCTCAGATCAAATGTATATTCTGTACACCAGTCAGCCACAACATTACAACTACCTGCCTAATATTGTGTAGGTCCCCCTCATGCAGCCAAAACAACATCAACCTGCATCTCAGAATAGCATTCTGAGATTATATTCTTCTCACCACAATTGTACAGAGCAGTTATCTGAGTTACTGTAGACTTTGTCAGTTCGAACCAGTCTGGCCATTCTCTATTGACCTTTCTCATCAATAAGGCGTTTTAATCCGCAGAACTGCAGCTCACTGGTTGTTTTTGGCACCATTCTGAGTAAATTCAGTTGTGTGTGAAAATCCCAGAGATCAGCAGTTACAGAAATACTCAAACCAGCACATCTGGCACCAACAATCATCCATGCAATTATCTCATCAGACAATTGTGTGGCAGCAGTTCAATCTTCAAAATCAGTGCCTCTTTGCTTAACATCATGGGATTATCAAAGGAAATCAGCCAAGACCTCAGAAAAAGACTGTGGACCTCCACAAGTCTGGATCATCCTTAGGAGCAAGTTCCAAATGCCTGAATGTACCACGTTCATCTTCACAAACAATAATATGCAAGTATTAACACCATGGGACCACGTAGCCATCATAGCTCAGGAAGGAGACTCATTCTGTCTCCTAGAGATGAACGCAGTTTGGTGTGAAAAGTGCAAATCAATACCAGAACAACAACAAAGGACCTTGTGAATATGCTGAAGGAAACCGGTAGACAAGTATCTATATCCACAGTAAAATGAGTCCTATATTGACATAACATGAAAGGCTGCTCAGCCAAGAAGAAGCCACTGCTCCAAAACCACCATAAAAAAGCCAGACTATAGTTTGCAAGTGCACATGCGGACAAAGATCTTACTTTTTGGAGAATTGTCCTCTGGTCTAATGAAACAAAAATTTTACTGTTTGGCCATAATGACCGTTGTTAAGTTTGAAAAAAAGGTGAGCCTTGCAAGCTGAAGAACACCATCCCAACCGTGAAGCATAGAGGTGGCAGTATCATGTTATGGGGATGCTTTGCTGCAGGAGGGACTGGTGCACTTCACAAAATGGATAGCATCATGAGGAAGGAAAATTATGTGTATATATTAAAGCAACATCACAAAACATCAGCCAGGAAGTTAAAGCTTGGTCGCAAATGGGTCTTCCAAATGGACAATGACCCCAAACCTACATCCAAAGGTCTGGAAAATGGCTTAAGGACAACAAAGTCAAGATATTGGAGTGGCCATCACAAAGCCCTGACCTCAATCCGATAGAAAATTTGTGGGCAGAAATGAAGAAACGGGTGAGCAAGGAGGCCTACAAACCTGACTCAGTTACACCAGTTTTGTCTGAAGGAATGGGCCAAAATTCCAGCAGAGAAGCTTGTGGAAGGCTCCCCATATCATTTGACACAAGTTAAACTATTTAAAGGCAATGCTACCAAATACTAACAGTGTATGTAAACTTCTGACCCACTGAGAATGTGATGAAAGAAGTAAAAGTTGAAATAAATAATTCTCTCTACTATATTCTGACTTTTCACATTCTTAAAATATAGTAATCCTAACTGACCTTAGACAGGGAAAGTTTTCTATGACTAAATGTCAGGAATTGTGAAAAACTGAGTTTAAATGTATTTGGCTACGGTGTATGTAAACTTCTGACTTTAACTGTATGTACAGTTTATTGTATGTACAGTGAGGAAAATAAGTATTTGAACACCCTGCTATTTTGCAAGTTCTCCCACTTAGAAATCATGGAGGGGTCTGAAATTGTCATCGTAGGTGCATGTCCACTGTGAGAGACATAATCTAAAAAAAAAATCCAGAAATCACAATATATGATTTTTTAACTATTTATTTGTATGATACAGCTGCAAATAAGTATTTGAACACCTGTCTATCAGCTAGAATTCTGACCCTCAAAGACCTGTTAGTCTGCCTTTAAAATGTCCACCTCCACTCCATTTATTATCCTAAATTAGATGCACCTGTTTGAGGTCGTTAGCTGCATAAAGACACCTGTCCACCCCATACAATCAGTAAGAATCCAACTACTAACATGGCCAAGACCAGAGAGCTGTCCAAAGACACTAGAGACAAAATTGTACACCTCCACAAGGCTGGAAAGGGCTACGGGGAAATTGCCAAGCAGCTTGGTGAATAAAGGTCCACTGTTGGAGCAATCATTAGAAAATGGAAGAAGCTAAACATGACTGTCAATCTCCCTTGGACTGGGGCTCCATGCAAGATCTCACCTCGTGGGGTCTCAATGATCCTAAGAAAGGTGAGAAATCAGCCCAGAACTACACGGGAGGAGCTGGTCAATGACCTGAAAAGAGCTGGGACCACCGTTTCCAAGGTTACTGTTGGTAATACACTAAGACGTCATGGTTTGAAATCATGCATGGCACGGAAGGTTCCCCTGCTTAAACCAGCACATGTCAAGGCCCGTCTTAAGTTTGCCAATGACCATTTGGATGATCCAGAGGAGTCATGGGAGAAAGTCATGTGGTCAGATGAGACCAAAATAGAACTTTTTGGTCATAATTTCACTAACCGTGTTTGGAGGAAGAAGAATGATGAGTACCATCCCAAGAAAACCATCCCTACTGTGAAGCATGGGGGTGGTAGCATCATGCTTTGGGGGTGTTTTTCTGCACATGGGACAGGACGACTGCACTGTATTAAGGAGAGGATGACCGGGGCCATGTATTGCGAGATTTTGGGGAACAACCTCCTTCCCTCAGTTAGAGCATTGAAGATGGGTCGTGGCTGGGTCTTCCAACATGACAATGAGCCGAAGCACACATACAGGATAACCAAGGAGTGGCTCTGTAAGAAGCATATCAAGGTTCTGGCGTGGCCTAGCCAGTCTCCAGACCTAAACCCAATAGAGAATCTTTGGAGGGAGCTCAAACTCCGTGTTTCTCAGCGACAGCCCAGAAACCTGACTGATCTAGAGAAGATCTGTGTGGAGGAGTGGGCCAAAATCCCTCCTGCAGTGTGTGCAAACCTGGTGAAAAACTACAGGAAACGTTTGACCTCTGTAATTGCAAACAAAGGCTACTGTACCAAATATTAACATTGATTTTCTCAGGTGTTCAAATACTTATTTGCAGCTGTATCATACAAATAAATAGTTAAAAAATCATACATTGTGATTTCTGGATTTTTTTTTTTAGATTATGTCTCACAGTGGACATGCACCTACGATGACAATTTCAGACCCCTCCATGATTTCTAAGTGGGAGAACTTGCAAAATAGCAGGGTGTTCAAATACGTATTTTCCTCACTGTGTGTGTATATATGTATACACATATATACATATGTATTCCTATAGTGAGGAAAATAAGTCTTTTGAATCACTATATATATATATATATATAGTTACTTTCTAATTAGATGTTTTCAATGGACATCGTTGTTATTCGTTTTTTATTTGTTATTATTATTTATTATGACATGAACCTAACAGGTGTGTCCACTAAACAGGTTTCTGCAGACTGCTGAGATGCTGAAACCCTCAACCCCTTCTGCCAGTCATGACAGCACTGGCTCCTCAGGGCCTGATAATGCCTCAGAGTACTATCCTCACATAGGTAAAATAAGATGAGCATTAATCCTCATCTTGCACAAATTCATTTGAAAAAGTGCATTGTAACATTGCTTGTTACGCCGTTTCCCAAACATAAAAAAGTCTGTGTATGCGTAGTCTAGTACACACAAATGCTTAATGACACAGTCAGAAAGTACTGCTGTTCAGTTTTTAAGCACTTAGATGGGGTGTTGCATGTTACATGTGCATTTTTTGTTTTAATAGTTTTCTTGCAGAACAAAGCAAGAAGGGAGGAGTTCTGTCCACGAAACCTGAAGATGATGCATATGGCAATTGACAAGCTCATGGCCCATTCCCACCTAAAATATAAAGGTTAGTATACTTCACATGACATCGAGTCAAAACATCTAATGACATCAGATGTGGTCAGTGCAACTAGTGTGCGCATTGTTTGCTTGGATTATTGACCGCTTTAGTCCTTTTTTTTTTTTTAGGCACATTGTCCATGTTGGATTGTAACATATTCCCTGGGTTGAGTCGAGACTACTTGGAGACAGAAGTCAATCTTTTCCTCTTACCTTTTCTGGAGAATGTTGGGGAAGATGCTTTGACAAGATCAGGTCAGAAAGTAGTTCTAAGTAAAACTTGCTCAATCAATAAAATTTGGTGCTCTAGATTGACTTTCATGTAACAAATATGTTAGCACTATGAATAGTTTGCTTTTTTTTAACACTAAAACAGTCTTGGCAGAGGGCTCATGCAAGCGTTTGCTGTAGCAATAAATGATTAAAGATTTTTAAAATGGACAAATCATTGTTTTTTGATGTTTCACATGGATGATATTGAGACTTCCCCATGCCTATCCACTCGTCTTGATGAACACTAACATGAATTGTGTTCTGTATCTCTTGTATACCAGGTTCAGGTCCCCCCCTGTTCTCTCTGCTGCCTGGTTACAGGGGCCATCCCAGCTTCTCTTCAATGGTTTCTAAATTCCGCAGTCAAATCGTGGCTATGTCCCGTAGTCAGCTCTCACATACAATCCTTACTGAGAAAAATTGGTAAGATGCACACAGAGAGAACTAATACTCCTTTATTGAAATATAAATGATAGTTTATATCAGTTTTAATTTAATATTTAAAAATGTCTAGCATTATTTTACACAAAACAAACAACAGCTATGTATGTACACAAAGTAATAGTTTGCCTAATAATTAATCCGGTCATATATTTACAGAATGTGCATTATTTGGTGAAATTTACCTAAAGGATTTGATGTCATACTGATACAGTAATGTCTGAATGTATTTTTACAGGTTTCATTATGCAGCTAGAATTTGGGACAGTGTTAAAAAGTCCTCTGCCCTCTCCGAGTATAGCCGGCTGCTGTCATAGTCACGATGGTGTGAAAACCTGTAAGTTCATTGTTTAAGAGGACTGGGCCTCCCTCAGATTTTAAAACCTCTCTCAGAGGTCAGAATGGAAGCAGTTCTCAGAGAGAAGACTGTCCCGCAGACATGCATAAGCACTGGAAGGGGTTTAACCAACTTCAGCATAACGTTTTCTTTTCTGTGAGGTCTGAGTCACAACAGCAATGTTCTTTGGAATTTGAGCTGAGCTGTTTGTTCTATGAACATTAGCAGGTGCCTGCAAAGGTCATACGCCAACCAGTCAAGATTAAACTAATTCTAATGGCAAGAGGTTGTGAGCAAAGATTCAGTGATGTAAACATTTGTATTTATGCAGTGAAATGTGAAAACAAAAAAACAAAATTGTTTTTACATTTTTTTTTGAGCTGATATAAATAAAACATTATTTAAAAAAAAGCATGACACGTCACTCAACTCTTCCTACTTTAGATGTTGCTACTTTGTTGCACTTGTGTACACAGTAGTGTGACAATAAAGTGATTTGATGTTATTCTGTTTGAACAAAAATCTGTTATAAATATGTTCAGTGACAATAATAGTAATAAATAATAATAAAAACATGACCATGGTTTCAGGGTTTACCAGCCCATTAAAAACTACATAATCAAATAGTAATAGACCATCAACAAACCTGCATACTGAAATGTGGAATATTTCCAGTAAATACATTGGATTTAAAATATGTATATTTATATATTGTTTGTTTCTTAAAATGTTTTTCCGCAACATTACATAAACAAGTCTATTTATTTTAATTAAAAAATCGCAAGAAGATACCTGTGAACACTGCGTTTAAAATAAATAGTGAACTCTACAATTTTTATTGAGAGGAAAAAGCGCATGCGCAGCACATAGACTTGCTGTCCGGAACGATTTTGGAGACGGACCAACGGAGACGGATCTTGCGCAGAGGGGGGAGGAGCCAGAGCTAAAACACGAAAATTATTAATGATAACATATTGTAAGTATATGCGTTTGTAATGTGGTCTCTACCTTTTCCCACTGCTTTTACATACCATAAAGAATGTGTGAAACAAAAAGATCTGAAACTTGCATATAAAGATTAATTAGTTTAAAAAATATAAAATATAGATGTAAACTAGTGTGGTGTCCGGTCGACCTGACGTAAAGATTGTTATGAACGATGCTTCTACCTATTTGTATTGTAGAAAAAGTGTTGATTGCTCATGTTTTGTTTTTTTTTGGGGGGAGGGGGAGGGGGGGGGGACTGTTTCAGTAATAATTTGCATTGTAAATGTTGCCATGGAAGTCTTGCCAGGTGAGGAGGTGGAGTGAGTTGCAGCAAGATGGTTACATTTGCATTCAGCATACTGTAAGTGTGAAGATGTGGATGAACTCCCTACATGTGAAAACGTCTATCAAGACTCATCTCTTTCAGTATCACTGACAGATTTACCATGACACACACAGTTTTGTTTCACTTTGTTAGTGAGTACACCTTGTAGTCTTCCATTGAGTGCAAACCAGGTTAAAGGAATATTTCGGGACTCTTGTGAGGCACTTACAATAAAAGTGAATGGGGGCCAATTTTTTTCTTTTTACTTTAAAATGCTCTTTTCTTTTTCTTTTTTTTTTTTTTCAAAAGTCTAGCCACAAGACATAAAATGCATACAAGATTTTAGTTTGATAAAATCACTTACTAGCCGTATCTGGGTAAAGTTATTGCCAATTTTACAACTTCGTTGCCATTACAATGTAATGTCAACAAGCTACTGTAAAAATTACAATTTAAACAACTTTACAGCTCAAATAATACATGAGTTTTAACAAAAGTAATGTAAGTGCTTGTATTAAATAAGCTTAACATTTCTGCTTTGAAACCTTCCAAAAATTGGCCACATTCACTTCCAATGTAAGTGCCTCCCTGTAACCTTGATTTGTGCCTTTTCTTTTTTCTTTTTTTTTTTTAAAGAAAAGGAGAGATGAGAAAAACAATATGCCACAAATGCTGTCGAAAGAGCTTAACCCGGAATATTCCTTAAATTATATTTTCTATCAGTTTTTACCAGGGACAAAAAACTAAATGTTCAAGTTCGTTCTGAGCAGAAACAGTATATATTTTTCCTGGTTCCTGCTTTCCACTGCCTCGTTTCTAATTGGTGATTGGTTAGAATAGTTTTTTTTAAGACAGTACTCTACGCTAAGTGGGAGTGAAACACCAGTTGCATTGTTACCAGATGTCTCAAGAAAAAAACAGACCTGATCTGGAAAGACAAGCTCAAAATAAGGGGCTTGCCTCACCCTAAATTGTGAAAATAAGCAATTAATGTTTTCCCTCTTGTGGTGGAATTATCTGCATTGAAATCATAAGCAAACTTTACAGAAACCTATATAAAATAACATCTTTTCAAAAGACTTTATTTCCCCAAAAATATTTCAAAAATACATCTTGCTATCAAAAATCAATTAGTAGCCAATAATGGTCTCTCTCTCATGCATGTGTTTGGCCTAAACGTCATTTTATGTGGGCAGAGTTATTTTATATGAAACATTTAATAATTTAGTCATTTTAGTTTTTGTTTTAATAACAGATCTGCATCTTGTTCAGAACATGGCAGCATCAAATCTGTATTAATACATCTAACAATAATTAAGTGAAGACTTGGAAACAACTGAGAAGTATACTTTATATCTCGTTATTTTTCCTTGTACCTGGATTAACCTTGCATGTATAATTAGTAATTGTATATAGTTGTCTAAAAGGTCTTCGGCATCTCACAGAATGCTACATCCAGAACGTGCTGTAATTAGCACCAGCTCGTTTCTGATTTTTGTTTTTGTTCGTTGGAACATTTTCAGTCCCTGGTTTTTATTAAATCAGTTTGACAAATTGGCGATACGTGAGGTCAGTTGGGCCAAACCTGTACACACACATCCTTTGTGTTGATATTCAGTGGAAGAAAGATGCAATAAAAGTTAATAGTGACTGGCAGTCCCTAAAATTCTGCATTTCATCTCCTTTTATGTTCAGTAGATGTAGAATTAATTTTTGGGTGAACTATCCCTTTAAAACAAATGATGGCATGTCTGTTGCTAACTTATGCTAAGGTGAACATAATTTACAGTGTGTTCTTTAATTTTGGTCAGCTATTGCCTTCAACCACAACAATGTATTGGTTCTTTTTCCTGAATTGTACACTGTAGAAAATGCCATTGCATTTTGACAGAATTTTTAATCTCTGTTTTTAGGGTATGACAGCAGCAGCATCTCTAGATATTATAGCTTCTCAGAAGAACCCAGTGATGAGGAGGATTCCATAATGTCATTGGCAGTTATAAGTGAGGACAACTGTGTGTGTGGAGAGAACACTGAGAACACTCTTCTCTGTAATATCTGTGGAGTCCTCTTTAAGTGCACATGGCATCTGAATGAACATTTAGAGAAGCATCTTCAAGAAATAATGCACAAACCACAGGTTAAGGAGGACATGGAGCCAGCAGAGTTAAAATCTGTTGTTAAAATGGAGGAGACCAAAAAAATCAGAATGAAGGAAACCATAAGCAAGAATGATATGAGCGCAGGACTCTTGTTGGATCATACATATTGTGCCGCAGTACACCACATTGTCCCTCTCAGTCTAAAAGCTGGAGATCATACTTACAGTGGCATTGGAAATTGCATTAACAATTATACAAACATCATTAATCAAAGCTCAAAATTGGCCAATATTAAAATGGAAACTAGACCAGACTCCTTACCTGTGAGTGCTCAACAAAGTAAAGCCAACATTTTTATGCTTCAACTAAGATCTCAAAAAGGAGAGAAGAGTGGCTCATCTAATTTGTCAAATCTGGATGTGAAAATAGAGAATGACAATATGGATTGTCTTGTGGAATGTGGACTTAATGAGGAGATGGTAGTAGACAGAAAATTTGATTCAGAGGATGAAGAATGTACTGAGACCAGTAACGATGAAGACAGTGATTCTCTACCTGCTGGTGATACAGAATACAGCCCGGATGAAGACCTTAGCTCTGACTCGCAATATTCTACAGCTTCCGACACTGATAAATCAAGAAGGAAAAGATCTCATGCAAATCTCAATTTGGATCCAGCGTCACTTGCGTCTACAGTGAAAACTGGATTTCAAGCTGATTCTCTTATCAGTGTGAAGGCAACGTTTGCTTGTTGTCTCTGCCAGGTGGTATGTGAGAATAAGGATGCACTGCTCAAACACATAGCTAAAGATCATCCTGCAGCTATGTTTATCTGTGCACACTGCCTCAACATATTCTCCAAAGAGGACACTTTCAGATATCATATCTGCAGCAGACCTACAGGCAACATGAGCATTTTGCCCACCACCCCATTAACCCAGGTACCTGTTGTGCCTTTATCTGATCCTGCAAATCAACACTCCACCAACTGCAACAGTCAGAAACTAATTCCCACCCCCAAACTGGGCACTAACAGTAACATAATTAAAATTATCACATTACCTAAGACTTTCGATAAAGTATCCAAGACCCCATTTCCTAATCAGTGTGATTCTCCTCTGTCCTCAACCCCCTCGAAGTCAACTAATACTCACACTTCACCGCAAATTTCACAATTTCACAATAATACAAACACCTTTAATCAAAGATCTCACTTGCCCAACATTAAAACAGAGAACAAAAGATTACCTCTAGACTCTTTACCTGAGATTGAAGCCAACATTTTTACACATCACCCAGGAACTTGGAGAGGAGAGACCATTGGTTCATCCATAATGTCAAATCAGCAGATGAAGGTAGAGAATGACAAAGAGTATAGTCTTTTGGAATGTGGACCTAATGAGGAGGAGGTGGTAGAGTGGGAATATGAGATTACAGAGGATGAAGAAAGCACTTTGACCAATAACGAGGAAGACAGTGATTCTCTACCTGCTGGTGATACAAAATACAGACCGGATGAAGACCTTCGCTCTGACTCGCAATATTCTACAGGTACCAACAATGATGAATCAATACAGAAAAGGTCACTGGCAAATTACAGTATGGATCCAGAGTCACTTACATCTAGAGGGAAATTTGGGTTTCGGGCTGATTCGCTAGTCAGCATGGAGACACACATGGAGGATTGCAAAAATAAGGCAACGTTTGCTTGTTGTCTCTGCCAGGTGATATGTGAGAATAAGGATTTACTGCTGAAACATATAGCTAAAGATCATCCCGCAGCTATGTTTATCTGTGCATACTGCCTCAACATATTCTCCAAAGAGGACACATTCAGATATCATGTTTGCCACAGACCTACAGGCAACATGAGCATTTTGCCATCCACCCCAGTTACCCAGGTACCTGTTGTACCTTTATCTGATCCTGAAAAGCAACGCTCCATCAATCGTAGCAGTCAGAGACTAATTCCCACCCCCATCCTGGGCACTACCTGTAACACAATTAATATGATCACATTACCTAAGACTTTCGATAAAGTATCCAAGACCCCATTACCTAATCAGTGCAGTCCTCCTCTGTCCTCAACCCCCTTGAAGTTAACCAATGCTCACTCTTCACAGCAAATCTTACAGTTTCATAATTATACAAACACCTTTAATCAAGGATCACTCTTGCCAAACATTAAAACAGAGAACAAAAGATTACCTCTAGACTCTTTACCTGAGAGTGAAGCCAAAATTATTACACATCACCCGGGGATGAGAGGAGAGAATAGTGGTTCATCCATAATGTCAAATAAGCATGTGAAGATTGAGAATGACAACGAGGATGGTCTTGTGGAATGTGGACCTTATGAGGAGGTGGTAGGAGATGGGGAATTTAAGATGACAATGTATAAAGAAAGGACTAAGATTTGTAATGAGGCAGACAGTAACTCTTTACCCCCTGGTAATACAGTATACCACGCTGGTGAAGACCTTAGCTTGGTCTCGCAATATTCCACAGGTTCCAACAATGATGAATCAATTAAAAAACATTTTCATGCAAATTACAGAATGAATCCAGAGATATTTACATCCACAGCGAAAGTTCATTTTCAGGCTGATTCTTCCATTTGCTGCAATGGCAAATCAGTCAATATGGAGAAACACATTAAGGATTGCAAAAATAATCCCACTTTTGCTTGCAGTCTCTGCCAGGTGGTATGTGAGAATGAGGGTTTACTGCTGAAACACACAGCCGAAGATCATCCCTCTGCAATTTTTATCTGTGCACACTGCCTCAACATGTTCTCCAAAGAAGACACTTTCAGAAATCATGTCTGCAGCAGACTTACAGGCTACACAAATTCTTTGCCAGCCACACCAGTAACCCCAGTACCAGTTGTGCCTGCAAAGCAACTCTCCACCAAGAGAACTCCACCTTCTGCCCCTATCCTGGGCACTAACTGTACCACAATTAAAATGATCAACTCAACTAAGACTTTCAATAAAGTATCCATGACCCCATTACCTAATCAGAGTGGCCCTCGTCTGTCCTTGAACACCTTGACATCAACCAATGCTCACTCTACTCAAATCTCAGAAGTAGTCCTTCCCATAAAACCTGTTGCTAAATTTTGTCAAACTGTTGACCAAACTAAGATGGTACTGCTGCAGACGACTGCCCTAACACAAACCAAGATAGTGAGGGAAATTTCTCCTTTGTCCCCAGCTAAGTTGAATTCACAAGGTGCGGCTGTACCACAAGGTCTTTTCAGGCCCCCTTGCCCTCGTGGTTCTTTTGTCGTTTGCCCTAATGTTCCTGTCTGTGCACCCTCTGTTGTGCATCAAACTAATCCTTCCCTGTCCAACCAATCCAGGATGACCCTTAGAATTCCAACACCTTCCAATCCATCTTTTCCAACTAAAGTTTTTTTATCCTTTGCACCCACTGTGAATTTCTCTGCTCCTAATTTAGTACAAGCCAACAGAAATAAGCCAAGACTGGCACTAAAACAAACACCTGCAGCTAATGTTAGACCTCTTCAGTTACCTGCTAAAGCCCCTTTGGCAACCCCAGTGTCCTGTCCCACCTTGTTAAGGACCATCATCCAAAACAACCAGCCTCAGATTCCTCTGAAGACATCTACTCGCCAGATTCAGATTCCTACACCAGCTCCACTTGAAATAGTGGCCATGTTTTTGAACCAAAGCAAGGATTTATCTCTGCAGAAGCGATTCCAGCAAAGCTGGCGCTCCAAGACCATCTTTCCCTGTCGGCAATGTGGTGCTATTTCAAGACAACTCTCGCTCAGGGTACGTCATCGCTATCTACATCAGGGGTCACGGTTGTACAGATGTCAGTGTGGGAAGTCATTTCAACGGCAGCTACATTTGCTGAGGCACCAGGTACAACATGCAGAGTCTGTTCGATTTGTTTGTGCACGGTGTGGAAATACCTTTGATGGGGCACATAAATTGACTTTGCACAAACAAAGGTTACATCGAAAACATAAAACATCAAATTGCCGACAATATGCCAAGAAACAATGCACAGCAGCCTTTGACTGTATCTGTGGCCAGGAGTTTGCAAGGCCCTCTGCTCTACTCTGGCATATGCTTAAAAATGCTAAACCCTTAAAACACAAGCACAAAAATGACAGTGGCTTAAATGAACCTTTCTCTGCTGTTTGAGCATTTGTAAATGTGACCTACTGGAGGTTAATATATTTCTGTATATTAGTGAGATCACTCCTGTTTGAGGCAAAAGAAATTCCATCAATTGCACTCTTTGGAGTGACAAAAGATATAATCACATAGAATTTATATTTTGTGTCTCTCTACATTTGATTCTTTTTTTGTACCTTTATACAATGTTTACATTATGTTCTCATGGTGGTGGGTCTGATAAAGCTTTTTTTTGTAGACTTATGTAAATTTAAAAGAAAAGACAGAGGCTGGAAGTCAAATCCATAGTGGCATAAACAGAGACAGATTAACTCCAAAGATAAGTTTTATGTTTGAAAATGAATGGACAGTCCACATATACGCTTTTATTTTGTATAAGACTACTATTAACGGGCTATTAGCTCAAGCAGTTGTGGAGATTGCTATAACCTAAATCTACATATTGTTGAGATCTAGGTTTGTTTTCTCTCTGTTAAAAGTTAGGAGATACAGTAGATGCTAATACTTAAGGAATGGGCTCACTAATGAGTTTTTAGGCAAGCTCTCATTTATTGATGAAGACCAAAATAAAAACAACACAATGTGTTCTGTTTGAGTTTTTCATTTATGTGAATAAAGAACTCTAATAATTCCAAGATTGAGTTTTGTGTTACACACCAATGATTGATTCTAACGAATTGTAATAAAGGCAACACACACATACAGAATTCCAACTCCTGCTGTGTTTTTGAGATTTCATATAGTTGGGAAAACATGAGGTTATTAACATGAGATGGCTTTATTAAAATGTGCAAAAATGATCCTGTAAACTCTTCATTTTTTTTTTCTCATTTTTTTTATGTTGATTTCACAATACAACATAACACAACAACAAAACAAAATTACTGATGGACGTATCTGTAGTCCAAAATCAATCAAATGTTCTGGTTTTCTTCACTGTGTTTGGTTTTTAGATTGTTTGTAAAAAGAAACAGTTAATGATTGGTCAAATAATGAGTCAGGTGTCATTCATTTGTTCCACTAATGTCTTCCATCGTGCCAACAGTTTTAAATGTGTGAAGACCGCAGTAAAAGCTGAAATGTTGTTCATGCTCCAGTTAGAAAAGAAGGTTCTTTCAGTTAATTCCCATTGCCCTCATGTATTCATTAGGGATTCAGTCTCCAAAGCTAAGCTGCTGCATAATTCATTCTAAATAACATAGGACAACAGCATAGTTCTCAATAGGAATTATGGCTAAACATGTGTGATGAATATTTTGTCGACCAGGGGGTATATTTTGTCGACTCTTCTTTTTAGAGAACAGTCAGCTCTTAAAGAACTTAGAAATACAGGGTCAGGCAACACAGATGTTTCTGTTACATCAACATTCTGAAGACCATAATGCATTAAACCTTTTCATGGAATAATTTAGCTCTCCACATGCCGTCAATCAACAGATGCCCTGTGAGGTTGAAGGGTTCATGAAAAGTAATTCCCAGATTTTTTTTGTGCAGGTGGTACTGCCTGAATTATGGTCTCTCAAAAATGAAAAAAATTAAACTATAGTCTGGCCTGTCCTTGGAGTAACCTCTTCAAAATTTGCCAGAATGTAACAGAGGCCTTTATTAACCATCTGATGCATGTATTATGAAATCACAAAGAAATGCATATAGTGTTTATTTAAAAAATATATATATTTTTTTATAATTCCCAATCTTTTGTTTTCAAAATTATGTATTTAGAGATTTGAAGTGGATACTATGCATTTTTTAAAATAACATAAATAAATAATGATCTCTCTGTAAAAAAAGGGTCAAAGGTCATCATCCATGGTGGTTTGAATGTGAATGTTACAGCCTGAATGGTCAAAAATAGATGTTAAATATCTGTCATTGTAGTGGAAATCATACATCAGAGGGTTAATGTCTCATTTTCAGGTAATATGCACATTTAAATGTATCTGTTGTTCCATGTTCTTTTGCAACATGTAACATATTGTACCAAAAATATATTAGAGACATAGAGAAGTTATGCATACAATTATAATCCGGCTGCACAGTATAATTTCTACTTTTAATATCTGAGAGGAAAATTTGAACTCTGCATACTTGAGCTTGAACATAAGTAATTTCCAAAATGTCACCAATAAATATGATCTATAGAGGGACAGCTAGTTTGTAATAAAATAAAATAAAAATGTTTCACATTCTTTTTGTAATGTCACAAACTACACAGGGCTGTGTGAACCTGTGTTTTACAAGGAAACTGCATTTGTCCATTAGTGGAACACCAGAAACCCTCTATTATCATAGTTTTAGTATCAATTATGAACAAACTCTACGATAATCCCAAACATTTAAAGCAACCAAAGGTCAAGCCCAAGTTTCCTAAATTCATATCTGCAGCATAGAGGAAATGTTAGCCACCATCATAAATACACAAGCATTGTCCTTGTTAAAAAAAACTTCTGTTGTAATAAGTTTTTGTCACTAACAAACAAGGAGTCCTCTGTGGATGTAAAAAATGGTTAATCATATTATCTTCCATTATCCTCCATTTGCTCAGTGCAGCAGGTGGTCTGTGCAGTTTTAATTGGACAACACTCAGAGAATGAAGAATAAAGTAGCCTTCATTTTGGATTTCAAAGAGTTGTCACAGGTCACCTGATCAGAGAAACAGAGTTAGTTAGACTTCCCCCCATAAACCTAAAAGGTTTTGATAAGCTAAGGATGTAACCAAACATTCAGGATTTAGGGGCAAGAAGTCAAAGTTTACGTATTTGTTATTGAAAAACCCACATTTATCTACCATTGCTTTAAATATTGGAGGGGATGTATAACCTGTGGTCCAGTCTGTGGTGATGTAGCACCTGGGTGAGTAACTCAGAGGTGGTCTGAAAGGAGCGGCCCAGCTCCTCAAGCTTCTGCTCCATGGAGATGATTCTCTGCTCAAGCTCATGATAAGAGCTGTTCCAGTTTGCACTTAGATCACACATGATCATCTGCATCTGTTTGTGGAAAAAGGAAGAGACCTGGCTTTGTGATGTTGACAAATTTAAAAAACAGTATATCCCTCATAATGCAATAGGCTGAATCTATCTATCTCTATTTCTTGAGTTTAAGGTTAATTTTTATTTGTTATATTTTAGCTAATATTAAGCATATCAATAACATCAAAACCAGTCATTTGTAAGAGCTTTTGTTTACAGGTAGTATAGTTTGTTACAGTGGCTCCAAAGGTATTTGGACACTTAAACCACATTTAAAAGTATGGTGTTCATTGCATTATATTTCAAAATATTAAAGTGGCATCTACAAACAAATTATGCTACATTTTCTCAGGATGAACTTTATTTTATTTTTATTTATATTTTTTGTTGCCATTTTTCAGTCTATTGACTATTAAGGTAATTTCTTAAATAATTTATGAATGAAGTTCACAAAGGTGTCCTTGCAGAGTAACAACAGGTGTAATACATCACATTAGATATGAGCTACAAAGTTTGAAAACCAAGTATTCAAATACTTTTTTTCATATTTGTGAACAGTACATCTATTGTATTATCATTTAAAATCAAACAAATGTACGTTGTATTTTTGTGGGATTGTTTGCTTGAAATGTGTGTTTGTGCTATATGTATATATTTTTATATATTTTGTAATCTACAACGAAAATATTGGTAAGTGTGGCTTAACTTTTTTACATTTTGGGCACACTGAATATGATATGGTTTGGACATACTGTACATAAAAAACAAAAACAAAAAAAAATTTAATAAATATATTTTGAAATGAGCCAGGTTTAATAAAGGTCATGAAATCATTCACATTCTACATTTAGTTTTTGGTTCATTTGCCGTTCTTTATTTTTAGATGAGATCTAGTCTCAGTGTGCAACACAGGAAGTCTCTTTAGGCCTTCTTTTATGTGTGCACAGCCATGATTATGGCAATATCATACCTAAAATGCTCTGGAATTTTACATAGATTTTTATGGGAGTTTCTCAGAAAATGTATGTCTCAACACCTAGTAATAAAGAATGTAGGCCAGTCTAATGCACTGAATAATAGTATAATTACACATTTCCCCTCTTTATTAGGACAAACCATAGATATAGACACCAGTGATGTATGTTTGACTCACCTTTGAGAGATCCACCATCTCACTGGCATAGTCCCTTAGCTTTCTCTGCTTCAGCCGCAGGTGACGAAATCTAGTCAGAGAGATTATGGGGGATAGTTAATTACAGTCATCATGGTGATTCATGCACATCGTCTGATACAACAGTTTTTAAGGAACTCTGGACAGCTCTGTTGCTCTGTGTTGAAACTGTCAATCCTCTTTAAAATTCATGATTTTCTGATTACTCTGTGACTGCTAGTAATGACAGTTTTCAACAGTACATCAATCTCTTGGCATTTCTTAATGCAGAGGTTTTGCTGCAGGCCCACGTTTAGAGTTCTCCAAAAACTATTTTTCCCCAAAAAGCAACAAGGAAACCATTTATTGTAGGAGAACCATCAGTAACTGCTGAAGCATGCAAAAATAACCAGTATCCACGTGTCATGTAGACAGAGAGCAAAAAAAGGAACAGACTAAAACACATAAACCAGAATTAACTCCTAACTCTTTGACAATCTGCCACTGTAGTACCCACTTTCTTTCCAGAGTATTTTTGGTGTTTCTACTAACTGTAAAAGAGGGTGTCAAAAATCCCTCCACCCTCTCTGCCAACCACTGTTACTGACAAATATACTCTCTTACATACAGTACACACATGGAACATTTTAACGGCCAGATTCCTATAGTCATTAATAATGTAAAATGCTCTGCAAATGCACACATCTGAACTTCCTACACTCTCCAGTTAAAGAGGCCAGCCAGTTGAGTGGCCCTTCCCAAACTAAGCTCCTTGTCAGCCGGAAGATTGGAGTACATTTTGTAAACAATAAAGTGGTGACAACAATTGGCTGGGGAGATGGGGAAACAAGTGCACTTAATAGCCAGTTCCAAATGTAGGCAGCACACTGAACTGACATTCTTGCAATGATCGCAAGATCAACAACCACAAGACCACATATTACGCAACTAGTGTCATCTGCTCTGACAGTCAGGTGAAGATGATGACAATTTGCTGTTATAGTGTGATCTCTGTGAAACTGAAATGTTATGTATGATTTAAAAAAACATGGAATCAGAATAATTCCATGCCATGCCATGGGATTTTAAATAATAAATAACATGAATTAATCCATGAACTATTGCATGCAGTATGCTGATTTATTCATTTTATACAACAGTTAATTTCGGTCCTTTAATCTGATTGTACAAGTGGTGTTCTGAGAATGCTGATATTTAATATATCAGCACTGGGGCGCTTCACAATTTGTATCACTCTGCTTGTTAGAACTCACAGCATTTCAGACAGGCTGTCAGTCTGTTGTTTCAGCTTTTGTTTTTGTTTGGAACTATTTTTGTTAGAGAAAGTGAGACTGGTCATATTGTATCTAATATGCAACTTATTTAATATGAACTTCTTGTTTGTAAAAGTGTTGTATAAAACTAATATAGCACACAATCGTGCTGTTGTATTGAATGTCATGGCTGTGATTCGGCTTTAGGCAATTTTCAATAATTGTACAAATAAAGGGCTTTGATAAGATGCTTGACATATGCATACAATCATGTATTTTTTTATAGTAAAAAATTATGATTGGATTTTATGACGTGCAACAAGATGAATAAGTCGCTTTGGATAAAAGCGTCTGCCAAATGCATAAATGAATAAAGGATCGATTAATCTTTACAGAGATTTTTAAACATTGGCAGATATGTAATCTTTTTCTAGTGCAAACTAAAATGTGTAATAGTTCAATGCACACTGTCAGGGTAATGGGTTACTCACACATGGATGGCCTCTAGCAGGCATCTCTGATGATGGCGATGCTCACCACTGTTGTCCTTCGATTGAGTGGTGCGGTGTAGTAGCCAGCATTCTCTTAGCACATTGGCTGCCGCATGCCGGATCTGAGGCACAGAGAATATGATTAATAAGTCACCTATTCATCATAACTGCTTGATGATACTTTATTGACAGTCTGCCATTTTTTCAGTAAACTTTGTATGTGGGTAGTTGACACAAAATAGCTTTGGAATGTTGATGAACTGCGATGTGACATGCTATACTCAATCTAAAACTATTTTAAACAGCATTTTGCAGTTTTTGTTTTTGAAGCAAAATCTAACTTTACCTAATCTTTTTGCATTCAGCTTTTATGACCTCATATTAACTGAGGGACTACGGGGAATAGTTAAACTTTTTAAAACTTAATTTAGAGGACCATTTAAAATTTTGAAAAAAAAAGAAATGGTGGCCAGTTACAGGACATAAGATATACACTTTCCAATATGTATTCATATACTTTTTAACCTAAAATAGTAATGTAGGTAAAAAGGAAGTCTCTTCAAGACTTGCACACTAGTCCATTGCATCACACGAGCAATGCTCTATCAGTTGAGCTACAGCACAAGCTTGTAAATGTAGTTGGTTATGTAATGTAAATGTTAAAAATGTAATGCCTAACAAGGCATGCACTATTGTAAAAGTATTTAAATGTCTTTAAACCCACAACCTGTGGGTTGCGCGAAAGTGAATAAAAGCTATTGTTGTTGTAGAGCTCCCAGTGTTCCTTTCACCTGGAAACTGCTGCAATACATACAACGAAGGCATGTAAAAATCATTTAGCAAAAATGTAGGTATAGTAACGTGAGTCTATGAGACGATGGTTGCTACTATCGTATGCTTATAATGCTAAAAAATGTAATGCTATGAAAGGAAAATGGTGTGGTGGAAGGCCTTGATGAAAACAAAAATGGAAAAACATAAACCTCGTAGTGAAGACTTGTAAAAGTTATTTTACAGATCAGTGGACGTTCAAGAGCTTTCCTTTTATCACACATTTATCTACTTTCTTTGGTTCTATTATTGTCTCAGCGTCTTCCTGCTGAAGACCTGGGTTGCTCATAATAATGTCACAAGCTCTGTGGAATTTGTGTGTTTGTGGTTATTAATAGAGTGTCCAAGAGGGCCTGTGTGCATATGTCTTCCTATCATTAGGGTAAATAATTGTAGGATCTGACAAGTAGGATCTGTGGCATGCAAGCAAACAAACACACACACACACACACACACACACACACACACACACACACACACACACACATGGTGTTTCCATGGTTTATGGGGACTCTCCATAGAGATAATTGTTTTTATACTGTACAAACTATATATTCTATCCCCTAACCCTCACAGAAAACTTTCTGCATTTTTACATTTTCAAAAAACATAATTTAGTATGATTTATAAGCTGTTGTTCTCATGGGGACTGACAAATGTTCCCCTTAATGTCAAATATTTTGGGTTTTACTATCCTTATGGCGACATTTGGTCCCCACAATGTGATAAATACACGCTCACACACACACACACACACACACACATAGTACAAACACACAAAGTACAAACAGACAAAATACAAACACAACGATGCACCCTGTGACAGGATATGGCTTTTGCCAAGCTGAAAGCACAGGGATCAAGACCTACATAATTATGTTATGAGCTTGTTTTCATTTTTTTCAGTGTTGCAAACAATCAAATGTAACCACAGTGATAATTAAAGGGATAGATCACTCGAAACTCAAAATTCTTTCATAATTTACACGCATGTTATTCAGAACCCACATGACTTTCTTCCGTGGAACACTAAGGAGATGTTAGGCAGAATGTTAGCCTCAGTCACCATTTACTTTCAATGCATAAATGTGAGCAAAACCAAACCAAAGCAAAATGCACCGCTGTGTGTTGCTGAGCAATGCAAAGACTGATAGTCTGCCTTAAATGCCATATACAAAGACAAGCAGAACAATACAAACAGTTAAGCATTCCACTGCTGTTACACAAAATATAAGCACTGCTGGAAAATCACTTGTCCAATCAGCTTAGAGAATTGGAACTAACTGTTATGTAAAGAAACACCTGTCAACAAACACTTGCCTACTCAAAGCAGCCTGATTCCCTCTCACTCCAATTCTGTTTGTGGAAACTTTTACATCTTTACATTTATTTTGGTGCCTCACCTCCTTCCCTCTGATAAGTAAACAGATGGATCCTGCTAGAGGAGTCTAACACAGTTCAAAGCACCTCCCTGCCGGTCTCAGCATCTAGACCCGCCACCTTCTCAACACATTCTCTACACAACTGTTTTATAATGCACATTCTAACACTCACAGGACTCATACACAACAGAGCATCTTATTTCCTGTCTACTCTACCAACTTCTCATGAACTGACACACATTCTTTTCCTGACAGGGATCTGGTTGTTTCCTCCCTTTGACTCCTTTTGTCGGCTATTAAGAGCTTAGCTGCTGTCTCTGCTTGGCCAACCTAAGCATTTTCCCACACTGTGCCACTGTTTGGAATTCCTTATTTAAGGAAAAAATAATATTACAAAAAAGCCTCCCAAATCATAACACACGTGCAGTGTGGAAAATAATGCTGCTTCCACCCATGTCTTTTCATCCTCTGGGTCACTACGTCACATGCAAAACAGATTGATTTTTGTAAGGATAGTTAAGCATTGCCAAATGACTAAACTGAGTCTGATTATCATTAACTCATCTTTTTATAACTTTAAAACGGCAATAAGGAAATAACAAACAGATGTAACTTATGAATGTACACACAATAAAGAGCTGAAAGAAAGAGAGGTTTTAATTTTACACTGGGCCTAGGAAGTATTTGAATGCGCTTATGTATGTATGAATGTTTTTGCATTTTAAACAAAATATCAATATAAGTGGCATGTATTTTAAAGAAATACAGCACAAACACACTTTTCAAACAAAACATTTAAAAAAGAACTTTGATAGGATACAAATTATAAATGAATATATAATAGTATTAGTATAGAATAAGTATTCCATTAGTGGAACATGTTCATAGTTTAATGTGATGAGCCAGGTGCGGCACTAAGGGTGGTCTTAAGCACTGGATGTTTCAGGAAATGCCCAGAATGTTTTTATAACCTTGAACTGATTGCAGAGTTTTCATGAATACAGTACATGAAAATCCTTTAGAGCAAATATTGTGCTCGCTAACATTCATTCACTCCGGAAAAGAACCCCCGCTCAGACAAAAAGTAATGACTGACATGTACTCATTCGTCTTGATTTAAGCGCAGCCTTTGACACTATCTCACACAACATAATTTTAGAGAAATTAGCATCCATTGGTATTAGCGGCACTTGATTGGCTTAAATCACATGTCTCTGGTCGCGTTCGTTAAATTGAAACACAATGCTCTACAGTTACTACTGGTGTTCCACAGGGATTTGTCTTGGGAACTTTATTATTTATAATATATCTTCTACCTCTTGGCTATATCTTTAGGAAATTTGGATCCACTTTCACTGCTATGCTGATGACACCCAGCTCTATATTTCCACCAAACCAAATTCTTCTCTCCCACCGTCTTCCCTTTATAACTGTTTACTTGAAATACAATCATGGAAGTTGGCAGACAGTATTTGCATACCCCGACCCCAGACATACGGGTATAAAAGCAGGGAAATACGTTGAGTTAATTCAGAAATTTTGTTCAGAGCCGATGGTCGTGCATGCAGTCAGCTGCGAGTCACACACCTGTTCCTCTTCCTCTTCCTCTGATGCTTTGCCTGCTGTTGGATCTATGGCGCACTTCAGTGGCTTTTCTCCTTCTCTACACGGCATTGCAGTTTGCCCCTGGGTGCTTCGACAGCGCAAAAAACTTTCATTATTAAGTCATTATTTTAAGTGCACATGGCATCTGGCTGAGGCTGACGCGCAGATGTCCGATATGCTTGCCCGGGCCGCCGCCAGCGTGGGGCTGGACTGGAACCCTCTGTCCTCCCCACAGCCATCGTGGTTGGATGACTGGTTCCTGGGGCCCCTGCGCCGCTCACAGCCGTGCCCCCCCCCCGGTCCCATTTTTCCCGGAAGTGCATGATAAGCTGATGTCTTCGTGGAGGGCACCCCTCTCCACTCGTCACAAAGCCACTCGCTCATTCGCTCTCACTACCCTCGACGGCGGAGCGGCCCACGGGTACACGCGGATTTCCCAGGTGGACAGGGCTGTTGCGCTCCACCTGTGCCCCGGGAACCCTACCACCTGGCGGGGTCATCCTGTGCTCCCCTCCAAGGCCTGTAGGACAACGACTTCACTGACCGCCAAAGTCTACTTTGGGGGCCATGGCCGCTTCCGTCCTGCATGCCATGGCCCTCCTGTAAGTCCACCAGGCCAATGCACTTAAAGATCTGTATGGGGGGTAGCCCTGATCCCGATGTGCTGCAGGAACTGCGCTCAGCGACCGACCTCGCCCTCAGAGCCACGAAGGTCACTGCTCAGTCACTCGGGCAGGCGATGGCCACACTCTAGGTCCAGGAACATCATCTGTGGCCCAACTTTGTCGAGATGTGTGAAACTGACAAAGTACGCTTCCTCAACACCCCTGTTTCCCAGTCGGCCTCTTCTGTGACACCGTCGAGGTCTTTGCCCAGCAGCTCTCCGTGGTGAAGAAGCAGACGGAGGCCATCTCGCACATAGCACATGCCTCGCTGCAAACCAGTCACCATGGGCCATGCCCTGTCTGCTCACCGAGGGCGTCCTCCTGCGGCGAAGAAATGCCCTGCTCCACCTCAACTTGGGCCCAGCTCTCAGCCCGTGCATCAAGCACTCCGCAGGAAGCAGACACCCCCCTGTCTCACAGACCCCCTTGAGGACCCTGAAAGCTCCCAGGCACTCCTGAGACGATCGACCCAGGGACCAAGAAGTTAGCTCCGGTGCTGGTAAGCAGACCAATCCATCCCCTGGTGGAGGGCCGGGAGGAGAATCTTTGGTTGAATTCATTTCATCTGCCGCACCCCCTAGATGGGGCTGCAGTACCGACATTCTCAGTAAAAGTGCTATTTCCTTTGTCTCTGGGTCACCTGGCCCACAAATGCCATTCTCACTGCACACTGCCGCCACACCTCAACAGACCCGGCACGCTAGATGCGAACCCTCCACCCTCAGCCTCACGACTGTTCCCCGGCCGGCCGGTTCTGATGAGTCTAGAGGACGCCTCTACCGGACCTCCTCCTCAGTCACTAACCCGCCCCCTGCCGAGTGTTCGGAGCAAGGAAAGTGCTTCGAGTCTTTTCTCAGCACCAGAGCCTCGGGACGCATCCTCGCCTCCCGACGCCGTACTACCTGTTCCGCCCCGCTGCGAAGCCCCGCCGGGTACGTAAAAAATAATCATCCACTAGGTGCCCCTAGCACGGAGCTTTTTCACTTCCCAACCCGTCACGGTGGCTGGCCCGGACCATCCGACTCAATTCAGTTTGCCAGGCCCCCGCCTTCGCGGGCATCCGCTTTACCGCAGTACACGGCAAGCATGCCAAATCCCTGCGCTCGGAAATTGCTAGTCTCATACTCAAAGACGCGATAGAGCCTGTCCCTCCAACCGAGAAGGGTTTCTACAGTCCTTACTTCATCATACCCAAGAAAGGCGGTGGCTTACGACTGATCTTGTACTTGTGAGTTTTCAACCAGGCTTTGCACAAACTTCCATTCAAAATGCTCACGCAAAAACACATCTTAACTTGCATCTGGCATCTAGATTGGTTCGCAGTGGTAGACCTGAATGACGTGTACTTCCACGTCTCAATTCTGCCTTGACACCGACCCTTCCTATGGTTCGCCTTCGACGGCCAGAAGTATCAGTACAAAGTCCTCCCCTTCGGCATGTATCTGTCCCCTTGCGTCTTCACGAAGGTCGCAGAGGCAGCCCTTGCCCCGCTCAGAGAAAACAGCATTCACATACTCAATTACCTCGACGACTGGCTCATTCTGGCCACTCCTGAGAGTTACTATGTGCTCACAGAGACCAGGTGCTCAGGTACCTCGGACGTTTGGGGCTTCAGGTAAACTGGGAAAAGAGCAAGCTCGCCCCGGTTCAGAGCATCTCTTTTCTCGGCATGGAATAAGACTCAGTCTCAATGTCAGCACATCTCACCAACGAGCGTGCGTGGTCAGTGCTGAAATGCCTTGCCACCTTCAGGCCGGGCACAGCGGTCCCTTTAAAACTTTTCCAGAGGCTCCTGGGGCATATGGCATCCTCTGTGGCGGTCACGCCGCTGGGGTTGATGCATGTGAGACCGCTTCAGCACTGGCTTCAGACTCGAGTCCCGAGACGAGCATGGCGCCACGGCACGCACCGTGCGATGGTCACTCCCGCATGCCGCCAAACATTCAAACCCTGGACAAATGTTGGAAAGGGGCCCTGCACCGTCTCGTTGCATTGGTGTGAACTGTGGCAGCTTTCAGAGCGTTGCAGACCGGAGCGCTGCAAGTAACTGGAGGATTAATCTCGTCTCGTCGTTACTCTAGTTTGGTCTGAAGTTGAACTCGCTATGCACCCTCCCGCCCACACACCGATACACAGGCTAATGGTGAAAGGAAGATTTGTAAGTGTCGTGATACAGAGTGAAATTGTAAGTTGTTTTGAATTACCTGCTTACCTTTAGCTATGTTTTCTTGAGGTAAATGAAAGGGGATATTTTGGTTTGCTTGAACAAGCAAAATACAAGAAATGGTGAACTTAGCAAGCTAATCACAACTCTTTATTCTTTGCCACTAATATAACCTATCTCTATAATAGGCATATAAAACAATATCAATCCCCATAGAATGTTGTTGTCACTGAAAACTAAATGTCATAGGGTCCCTGTTAATGCTATTACCGTTGTATCCTTCTTGTATACATCATTTGGCAGAATAAATCATCTTTAATTGAGAAACGCTCAAACCTGTGTTGTCAAATTTCACTATGATCTTAAAATTCTGGTTCTTGGGTTAAACTGTATGCAAGCCAAACTACACAGCGAAATTACACTCTGATTGAACCAATCCACAGCACAGTAACAGTAATTAGAGTAATTAAATAGCATTATGTGGACAACTTATCTTATATAGAGAGGAATTAGATATAGTATGCTATTACTTTATCATACATTTACATGAGCAGACAGCTAGCATTTAAGTCATTGCTTATAGAATAACTCATCAGGAGCAAAGTCTGGCCTAAGTAAATTTCCCCATGCAGCTTTGATGTGTCTAAAAGCTAACATTACAGTAACTTTTCTTTAACAGAGTAGAAATGGAAGAAGAGGATATGTCTGTCACGTTTTACTTGTTAACATCTTGGTTTCTTGACTGGTTGTTGACATAAGTGTAGCTCTAGATGTGAGTGCAAAGATTTTGCAAACGCAAGTTACAAATACCCTGGGGGCTAAGCCCCCCCTGTCTTCCAATCCTAGTGACGTCCCTGGAATACTGAAATGGACGTTTGAAAAAATAAATAAAATAGCCTCAGCCGGCATCAGTCCTGTAACTGTAAAGCGACAACTATAGATGTCATCATTTAATTATTAAATTTTTTTTGCCTTCTATTTGTGAGGGAGAAAAGCTAGCAGAGTTTCTGACTCACCCTTGGGCAGCCGCATTCTTCCCAAGAAAACACCCACACACACACATACACACACAAAGCAAAACACTGTGTTTCTGTTTCCTTGATATTTGCGTGTGGTTTGCATAGCTTATAATAGGATTTCACTTGATCTGATCTGGATGCACAATGTTATGTGTGTATGTGTTTGTGTATAGGCCTAATAAGAATAGTTGATTTAAAATGTAATATGTGATATAAAAAGTGAAGTTAGCTCTGAGAAATACTTAAAGGGGCAGTTAAAAAATAATCATTTACTCGCCCTCATGTCATCCTAGATATGACTTTCTTTCTTCTGCTGAACACAAACAAAGATTTTTAGAAGAACATTTCAGCTCTGTGGATCCTCACAATGCAAGTGAATGGGTACCTACATTTTAAAGGATCAAACTGCACATAAAGGCAGCATAAAAGTAATCCTTAAGACTCTGGTGGTTCAATCTATATCTTCAGAAGTGATATGATAGGTGTGGGTGAGAAACATTTCAATATTTAATTAATATTGGTTAAAAATATGTAACCTTTTTCACCACAAATTCTCCCTGCCCAGTATGTGTAAATATGCACAAAGAATGCAAATCGCCAAAAACAAAAGAAGAATGTGAAAGTGGAGAATAATAGTAAAAAAAAGACTTAAAGGAATATTTCACCAAAAAATTTAAATTAGAGTCTAAACAATTCAAGTGTATGTGCTCCATTTTTTTTGTCCAAAATGCATAATTAGGGTGCATCAAAATAATCCATGCGACTCCAGTTGACAAATAAAGTTCTTCAGAACCCAAACGATTGATTATTTTTATAAACAAAACAATACTTTTATATTTTTAACTACAAATGACTGCTTCCTTACATCTGTTATGCGTGTTATGAGAGGGATGAGGTAAACTCGTTGGTAAGGTCACGCGCCATGTGGAGTCAGGAAGTGTGTCATTGTTTACAACTTGCACAGACCACAGACCACGCACCGTTCACATACCAAAACAGTCCAAAACAATTTAAAAACAATATTAAATAAAATAAAAAATAATTTCCAAATAATAATAAAAAAATATTACTGCAGTAAATAACCTTTATTTCGAAGTAATGCAATTGCGTTATCTACTTGTGCTTTTTCTTTAGCAGAAATTATATAGGCTACATACTGTAGACTGTCAGGAATTCAAACCACACAAGTTGTAGTTAGTGAAACCAAGTTACTGAGGTTCACAGGATTTACACAGAGAGATCAACAATACAGGTGATATCACACAGAAGAGAAGCTTCATAAACTTTAAAAGAGGTAACAAAGTAAACACTAAACAGATATCAACAAAGATCAAGAGCAAACATAGACAGGTATGTAAACACTGTGAGTCCTTTGTGTGAGACTTGACAGTGAAGTGGCATGAAGGTGAGTTATTTATGCAGGCAGTGATGAGCGAGTGAATTGAGTGCTGGTGCGGTGAATTAGAAATCGGGTGATGAGGAGCGGAGCGCTAAGGGAGGTGCAGAGCCCGAGGGAGGCGTGACAATGACAAAGTTTTCACACATACCTGAGCTCGCTGGAAAAACAGCACGAGCAATGCAGATGATTTCAGATATCAACCCTTTGTTTCTTTTAATGGTCCAAAATCCTGAGGGGTAAAATGTTCACTGCACACCCTCCAATATTTTAGAGAATATAGGGGTGTACTGATATCCAGGTTCAGTGCGATAAGCCAGAGCTTCAATCGATCATGATCATGTATATGCAATCGATGAAAAGTTTATATTTTTCCCACCATGCATTTAAATTGGGGTTTCTGAAGGTTTAAGCATCCAGGATACACAAACCAAATGACCATTTTGAACAATACAGTTATACAAATACAAATATACAGCAAAGACAATTCAACTTTTGTACAGTGCTCCTTCTCTTGTAAACCATAATGCGCTTCCTGCCTCCTCCTCTACTTGACGCGTGACCATACCAATGAGCTTCCGTCATCCCTCTCATAAGCACACATCACAGAGATGTACTGAAGCGAACATTTGTACTTAGAAATATATAAGTATTGTTTTGTTTCTAAAAATAATCAATCGTTTGGGTTCAGAAGAACATTATTTGTCGACTGGAGATGTGTGGATTATTTTGATGCACCCTAATTATGCATTTTGGACCATCAAAAAAATGGAGCACATTCACTTGCATTGTTTAAAGGAGGAGACCTGAAATGAAATCCTAAAAACCTTAAATTCTGTTTTGATGAAGAAAGAAACCAGCCTGAGTTATTATCAATGAGATAATAATGAGAAATTATCAGCAAATTAACATTTTTGGGTGAACTATTCCTTTAACTATTGATCTGTTTCTCACCATCACTCATCATATCGCTTCGAAAGATACATCTACTTGAGTCATATTGATGACTTTTATGCTGTTAACATGTGCTTTTGGAGCACATAAAAGCAGCCAAAAAATGGGTACCAAATAAATTGTTGATACACATTCACTTCCATTGTGAGGACCTACAGAGCTGAAACATTCTTCTAAAAATCTTTTTTGTGTACAGCCGAAGAAAGAAAAGATGAGAGATTTTTAATTTTTTGTGTGAACTATTACTTAAAGCATAATTTTAGATGTCACTTGATTTCATGTTTCGTTAACAATTAAATTATATGCATACTTTTCTAAATGTGACTCAAGTGTCCAAAAATGTTTTGGGCACTTGCATATCCAATACACACACAATAAATAAATAACTAAATATATTCTCCTGTGAAATTTTTATGTTGTGGTCTTTGTGCTCACTCTCTTGGATATCTGGATGTCCATCATGAAGAAGTGCACATGTTTCTCCCCTTTGTTGAGAGCCAACTTCTTAGTCATGACTGCTACCAACATAGCAGTGCATGCCACACCCTGACAAGAAACATACAGACATAAGCATGGTTACCATCTGTCACATTATACCAAACATCTACTCAGCCATAAACTATTCATAGTTAACAATATTCAGACAGTACACCGAATTCTGTGCTGAGAAGATACACTAATTCTTTTTAAAAGTCCACTTTCCCACATTCATTTGTTTAATGTTTAAAATGTAGTTATTTCTCCAATAAATAAATACATTAATTAATTAATAAGAAGTATCACAGATAACAGATTTATTTCAAATATTTACCAAAGCGTGTAACAAATATCCAAAGTAAAATGCTTTTATCAATGAGGCACATTTTCGTGTGAACAGTTTAATGGCAACATTTAATTTACCTGAGTTCCTTTATTTGTTGCATTTAAGGAAAAAAGATTGAGAGAATAAGAAAGGAAAGGGGAGACATTTAGCATTGTTGTGGATAGAAAGAACAGTTAAGCAAGCAGTGCTTTATTCAGTTCACTTTAGAATGGCTTCTATGACATCACTTCTCAATTGTCTAGTCTAAGTCTAAAAGTGCTGAAAATACCAATGTAAGGCATGCTATTTTTTTCTACAAAGTTTCCAAAATTATTCACAGCAGTAGGGGAAGCTGGTGAATTGTAATTACAAAACTCTCCTTAGTCAATCATCTTAGTAAGCCAGAATCAGTCAATTCAATGGACAAAAACGTCTAGGTTACGTATGTAACCTCCGTTCCCTGATGGAGGGAATGAGACATTTTGTCGAAGAAGCGACACTAGGGGTCTCTCTTGAGTGCCGAATGTGCCGAATATGCCTCTGATCTATGAAAAAAGGCCAATGAGAAGTTTTCCCCCATAAAGGTGGGGAAAATATGTCTAGTTCATTCAGGATTTTTCTGAGGAGCCGGAAATGGTCCGGCCACAACAGTGGCTTGGCTCAGCGGCGTGGCCGAGAGGACACAACGTCTCGTTCCCTCCATCAGGGAACGGAGGTTACATATGTAACCTAGACATTCCCCATCTGTTGCGACGTTGTGCCAAAGAAGCGACACTAGGGGTCCAATTTAAATCACGCCATGCGCTGAGCCGTGTACGTGTACTGCTGACAAAGGAGCGGGCAGGTATTTTATGTGCAAAGGCGACCAACTGTGTCAGACTGCACGTACCCTTCCCCAAAGCCCCATAAAAGTCGTTGGAATCCTTCTGGTTAACAAGGCGACGCTTGTCAACCTGGGATGGGCCGAGCCTAGCTGGTCCTCTTTTCTCTCTATGTTTCTTGCATAGAACCAAACGGCTGGGGCCTTTACACGCATCGTGGGAAGGGGGTCTTACCCAGTTTCCTATTCTTTCAGGGGGAAAAGACCCTGCCCAGGAAGGGGGAGGTAATAGTGGCGAAATACATCACATGGGCCTCTTAGGTAAGAGAGGGAAAGGGCGCTAGGTGCAAGCGGTCCACCTGGTCAATCCGTCAGCGTGTTACCGAGTTCTACCGGCTCAGACCTGAGAAAACACAAAGCACTAACTGGACACAGCAACGAAGGGCTGGGCCTGCCTCCTCCCGGGGCAGCTTCGCTTGCAGGTTCACAACCTGGACCCTGAGGGGAGTCGTAGGAACCTTGGGCACGTAGCCCGGTCGCGGTCTTAGGATCACATGAGTGTCTGCCGGACCGAACTCCAGGCAGGTGTCGCTGACAGAGGACGCTTGCAGGTCCCCGACACTCTTGATGGAGGTGAGCGCGATCAGGATGGCCGTCTTCAGGGAGAGGGCCTGGTTCGACTTATTCTAGTGGCTCGAAAGGGGGGGGGGGGATCTCTGAAGGTCTGAGAGAACCACTGAGAGACCCCAGGAGGGGAACAGGCTTGGTCGGGAAGGATTTAACCTCCGGGCACCTCTTAGGATCCTGATGATTAAGTCGTGATTACCCAAAAACTTGCCGTCTACTGCAACGTGGTGGGCCGCGATAGCAGCCACATGCACCTTCAAGGTGGAAGGGGACAGCCTCTCCTCCCACCTCTCCTGCAGAAATAAGAGCACTGACCTAACTGCGAACCTCTGTGGGTCTTCAGCCGGGAAGAACACCAATCTGCGAACAAGCGCCACTTCAGGGCATAAAGTTGCCTGTTAGAGGGGGCTCTGGCTTGGTTGATCATGTCTACAATGGCAGTTGGTAGACCAGCTAGATCTTCCGCATCCCGTCCAGGGGCCAGACGTGGAGGTTCCAGAGGTCCAAAGGGGCAGCGGGGCCCCTGTCCAACGGCCCGCAGCTGCGTGCCCGTTGCACACGGTACCCAAACCCAATCTGGAGGCATCGGTTGTGACCAGGACGCGTCAGGACACCTTCTGCAAGGGGAATCCTGTCCGCAGAAAGCAGAGGTCTGTCCAGAGTTTTGACGTTTGGCGGCAGACGGGGGTGATGATCACACGGTGCATGCCGTGGCGCCATGCTCCTCTCGTGACTCGAGTCCGGGGCCAGTGCTGAGGCGGTCTCATATGCATCAACCCCAGTGGCGCAGCCACCGTGGAGGATGTCATATGGCCAAGGAGCTTCTGAAAAGGTAACCGTTTAAAAGGACTGCCGTGCCCGGCCTGAAGGCGGTGAGGCATTTTAGCACTGACTGCGTGCGCTGGTTGGTGAGGCGCGCTGAGTCTAACTCCACGACGAGAAAAGAGACGCTCTGAACCGGGGCAAGCAAGCGCTTTTCCCGATTGACCTGAGGCCCTAAACGGCTGAGGTGCCTGAACACCTGGGACATGCCGAAGGGGGGGGACTTTGTACTGATACGCCTTGTCGTCAAACGCAAGCCGTAGAGAGGGTAGACGTTGAGGCAAGATTGAGATGTGGAAGTACGCGTCCTTCAGGTCTGCCGCTGTGAACCAATCTAGATGCCAGACGCAATTTAGGATGCGTCGTGCATGAGCATTTTGAACGGGAGTTTGTGCAAGGCCAAGATCGGTCATAAACCGCCGCCTTTCTTGAGTAAGATGAAGTAGGGCTGTAGTGACCCTTCTTCATCTCGGTTGGAGGGACAGGCTCTATCGGGTCTTTGAGTAAGAGACGATTTCCACACGCAGGAATTTGACGTATTCGCCATGCACTGTGGTAAAGCTGATGCCCGCAAAGGGGGGCAGAGGCCTGGTAAACTGAATCGCGTAACCAAGTTGGATGGTCCTGGCCAGCCAGCGTGACGGACTGGGAAATGAAAGACACGCATCCAAGCTCCGTGCTAGGGGCACTAAGGGGACGACTATTTTTGACATACCTGGCGGGGCTTCGCAGCGGGGTAGAGTGTCCCGAGGCTCTGGTGCTGAGAAAAGACTCGAAGCACTTACCTTGCTCCGCACACCCGGCAGGGGGCGTGTTAGTGACTGAGGAGGAGGTCCGGTGGTGTCGTCCTCTGGACTCGTCAGAACCGGTCTGCCGGGGAACAGTCGTGGGGCAGAAGGCGAGACGTCCGCGTCCAGCGTGCCGGGACTGTTGAAGTGTGGCAGCAGAGTGCCGTGAGAACGGCATTTGCGGGCCAGGTGACCCAGAAAGAGGAAATTGCTCTATTATTGAAAAATGGGCAAAAAATACCTCTAACTGAAGGTTCTCTTTCTGGCACTCCACCAGGAGACGGAGTGGTCTGTTTACCAACTCCGGAGGAAACGTCTCGATCTCAGGCATTTCGATCAGGTCCAGTCCATAGATTACGTTTCTGGACCACAAGGGTGGCCATCACCCATATATACGGCCATAGACCTTCGTGGCCCGGGGGCGCGATCGGTCATTGAGCGCAGTTCCTGCAGCACATCAAAAATAGGACTACCCAAGTGCAAGTTTTGAAGTGCCTTGGCCTGTTGTTGGTTGCAGGAGGGGCCATGGCATGCAGGGGGGAAGTAGGTAGTACCCTCCGTCAAGGGTAGTGCGAGCGGAGGAGCGCGGAAGCTGGTTTCGGGCAGTAAAAGGTGCCCTTTATGGATTACTGAAATCGTCATGCACATCTGGGAAGAATGGAACCAGCTGTGAGCGGCGCACATGCCCGCGGAACCAATCAAGTAGCCGTGAGGAGGGGACAGAGTTTTCCGAGTTATCCTGATATTGGAAAGCATATGACTTGGATCATTTTTGATCACTGGAGAGGGTGTTTAGGTGGACACCAGGGATGTTGAATACTACCGTTGGATGATGTACAGGTTAGAGGGCTATCCCTCACTTATGAACATGTAGTATACTGTTCCAATTGGATTAACAAACTTTTTCTGGTTTTCCAAGTCTTAGGCACAGGTTGGCACGCCGTCCTGATCTAGTGGTGCCAAATGCAATAAACTGCCTAAAAATGGCAATGGTGGAAAGTTTTCCCTAAAAAAAGGAGAAAGCTTATAAAAACACAGAGCAAGGGAGAGACAGAGGAGTGAAGGATTATTTTCCACTGTGTCAGGGAGGTGTCTGGGTTTGGCTTGGGACCCATTCTCCTGTCGTGTGAGCCCCATGATCCTATCCTGCCGGCTTATCTGCTCTGATTGGAAATCAGGGATGGAGAGAAGAGATGGGAGAACAGTGCAGAGCACAAGCAGTCCACTTCATTGTCTCATCACAATGAGACTGAAAACCCAACTATCACAAAAATACAGAAAATAAGCTACACAGATGTTCATTGACATACATACAAACATCTTTCTCTACAAACATACTTTCACTTTTGCAGATTCAATTAGATTTTCAATTTCTAATTTATGTACTGCATTTACAGTTCCTTAAAATTACCAGAATTATTTTGAAATAAAATGTTTACACTTCTGAAATGTATCTCGCCTTTAACCTAGAGTCCAGTGTTATAGTCCAAAAAAAGGAAACCTCAGCCATGTAATAAAAAACTACAATGTGACATTTACATGAAATACAAATATTTTTACATTTCTGGATCAAGCTTCCTGTTTTGACATGAAATACATTTGTATCCACTATATTTTCAATCATACCAAAATTATCTTGTACGGATGTAACCAAAGTACTTGGTTTACAGACAAAACAATCTGTGTATCACATAGCTTAATCCTTCCCTCCCTACTTTACTTACTGAACTCAGATACACCCAGACACATACACACACAAACCCAAAATAGAGTTTCAAAATATCAATATTCACAGGGTTCACATTTAAAGCATTACGTAAACATTTTAATAATATTTCAGATTTGAATATAGGCATCAATCAATATTTAAAGGGTGAAAAATAAATTTTCTCTCAGGTATGTGGCACCTGTTGGATATTTGTTAAAATACAATTCTATCCTTCCTGAAATAACCTCTCAAAACCATCAATAGAGAACATGTTGATGAACAGTGCACAATTACACGGTGCCTGTATGAGTGGGAAAACAGTAGTTCCTCAATTTGGAGGTAAAGCTTTTCACTTAGTTGAGCCACTGACACAGATTACAACCCTCTCTGTAACATGCCACAGATCATAGTTCCATATCATAGACCTTATTCACGCTGCGCCATCTTTGATTTTTAATGTGAGTGACACAAGGCTGTGAGTGATAGACTTACTGTCTCTTCAATGGGCAGTAACTCACTTTAAAATGTTTTTGGATCATTCCGTGGACAAAACATCGATAAAATATCTGTCCAAGTACATTCCGTAAAGAACTCCAGACAACATGAGTTATGGAAAATCAGATGGGCTCTAGGAGCATTATACAGCTTTATACCATTCGTGCTATTGAAGAGATTGTAAGTAAATCTCTCACAGCCTCGTTGTCATTCCCATTCAAAATCAAAGATGGCGCTAGAGTGAATAAGGTCTGTTGTCTGCACCCTTTCTCAACAGGCTGTGTCTTGTTTGGAAGGCTGCATGCTAGGTAGGACACATCCTTTGAAGGCTGCAGTATACCGAGTGTCCTCCTTTAAACAAGCCTCGTTTAAACGTTTATTCATTTGGCAGATGCTTATATCTAAAGCCACTTACAAAAGACAAGATGGCCTTTGTAGGCAGGGATGTAAAATAACAAATTACAAATACTCATGTTACTGTAATTAACTACTTTTGCCCAAGAATTTGACTTTTTAAGTAGTTAAAAAATTGTATACTTTTACTTTTACTTGAGTACATTTTACTGTGCCTTTACTGTGTATTTTTCCACCATCTGTGTTCACTTCTTCCCTGTCCTGATTTTTTGATCTATCAACATGATTAGCTAGAGAGAGTCTTGTGACTCCCGTCAAATAAAATCACACGTAAAAAACTTGAAAGACAGCTGAATGCCTCAAGCACAGCTTACTGCTGAACATAACAGGCCGCACCTAAAACGGCTTTTTACAGTGAAGGCCAGTTGCTTGATCGTGTCATGTGAGTTTAACTTGCTCAAGCCAGATATCAGCAAATCCTGCCTCTAATTTGAAGAAACATATCGAGGTAAATTTAATATTTCTGCTTACTAGATACTGTGTATCTATAATGTAGCCACTATCTATCACTGAGATTATTGAGTTTGATGTGAGAGATTAATGCAATGTTATCAATAGGACTGGATGATAAAACAATCTTGATGTTTATCTGGAAAAAAAGAGAGAGAGAGATGTCCATGATATCGATGAAAAAAATTTCTAGAACAGGGGTGTTCATTACATACATCATGATAGAAAGAGCACCACTGGTTGGTTGATTGACTTTTTATTTCCTGATATCTGTAGCTGTGTGCTGTTTGATAAACAGGTGGCTAATGTTTGAGCGCTGTTGCGGTTATGCCTAAACGAGCAAATAAACTTTAGAATTCTGCCAATGCCCGTCTTGGTGAGGATTTAATGAAAACACAGTCGGTTTGGTCGAAAGTGAACGCATGTTGTTGGACATATCAAATGTTGGACTTGAAGTGTACATGTATGTGAATTGAGGACTGTCTAGTAGGCTATGTCATATAAAGGCCATTAATCAAACAACAATAACAAGGAAATGAGAAAACCACTCACTAATTTTGGCCGAATAACTTGAGTAGCTTTAAAAGTATTAATGTAATAGAATACATTTAATAATAATATTTGTAATAATACTTTTATTTTTTTTTATTATAATACTGACCCCTGATGTAGAGATTGTGTTAATTTGTCAAATTAATTACCAGGAAAGTAAAGATGATTAAATAATTTATAATTATGCTTAGCCTTTATTATGTTTTATTTTCTAATGCCCGATAGAAAAGTATCAATCTTTGTAGAGCAATAATTCAGGCAGAACATTCCACCAGTCACAAAATTCAGCAAAGTGTGCATCATGCATTAGAATGAGAAAAGAACTATTGCTGGTCTTAAAAGATACAAGAACTAAATCAATGTGGAACATTGGATCTCAAAAGGAGGACAACGTGGCCCCCCGTGTGCTACTTAAATAAATAGTTCACTCAAAAATGAAAATTCACTCATAATTTACTCACCATCATGCCACCATCAAAGTGTTATGACTTTCTTACTTCAGAAGAACACAAATTAAGATTTCAGAAGAATATTTCAGCTCTGGTCCATACAATCCAGTGAATAAATCCATGACTTCTGAAGTGATATGATAGGTTGGGTGAGAAACAGATCAATATTCAAGTCTATTTTTGCTATAAATTTTTCTCCCTGCCCACTAGGTGGCGATATGCATGAAAAATGTGAATCGCCAAGATGAAGTGAAAGTTTAAGTGAAGATTGACTGAGCAGGTAGGATAATTTCTAGAAAAAATGGACATAAATATTGATCTGTTTCTCACCCAACCTATCATATAACTTCAGAAGTCATTGATTTAACCACTCTAGTCACGTGGATTTGGCTAGTTTCATGCAGACTTATGTGATTTTTGAGCTTCAAAATTTTGGCACCCATTCACTTGCATTGTATGGACCAAAAGAGCTGAAATATTCTTCAAATATTCTTAATTTGTGTTCTGCTAATGAAAGAAAGTCATACACATCTGGGGTGGCATAAGGGTGACTAAATAATGAGAGAATTAAAAATTTTGTGTGAACTATCTCTTTAAAACATGATGTCCCTATACCAAACAACTGCTCTACCTCCTCAATTGTGCCATGTGACACTGCTTTTTTAGTGTTTTTTTTTTTTTGTTTGTTTTTTTTGCATTCCTTGTTTTGAACATGTTTTATGCGCAACAGTAACTCTCTCAGTCGGCATTAAGGAAAATTTAGACCCTGTTCGTAAACTGATTTTAATGTAATTGTTTCATACATTATGATATTGAAAATAACTTTTTATTCTTTTATAAAATCAGATTAATGTCGTTTATACAGTATCATAAATAAGTGATGTATTTGAAAAGCTGTCAGTCACAAACACCTATAAAACACCTATATTTTTTATTCTTTCTTGCAAACAGCCATAAAAAGAAATGTAAATTACAGTATGTGTGCCTTATGTTTACAGTTTTTATTTTAAAGGGGCATAGTTTTTGCAACTCAGTACTCAATACTCACTTCTCATGAGTACTTTTAAACAAGATACTCTTTTACTCTTACTTGAGTAGTTTTTAGGACAGGTACTTTTACTCTACTCACACAAAATTTTTATGAAGTAACAGTACTTTTACTTGAGTATTATTTTTCAGTACTTTTTCCACCCCTGTTCGTAGGATAAATGGAAACGGAATAGAACATGTTTGCTATGACAGCACACCACTCTTTATCAAGCGCGAGCGCTTTGAGTGATAAGGGGACAAAGTCCCTCTGGAAGGGCATGTATGAGGTAAAATTTAGGATAGTTACAATGATGTAAAGAGAAAATAAATGAGATTTTATAGGTGTACTTTTAGTCTAATACTTTTTTAAATAATATTTTAATATAATTATACATATTATATACTCTCCACCCATCTACTGAGGTACTTTAACTTGGGAATTAACATTCTTTGCATTTGAATATCATATTTACAGGTAAATTGGCATATTTTTTTTTTTAGACATTTCCGTTGAAGCAAAGAATTGTGGGATGTGAGTGCCCACGAAGGATACACCTCATGCATCCTCCGAATTCCCGTGAAAGAAGGTTGCATTCTCGGCTGCATTCGAAGTGTCCTACTCTCTTTTCTGAAACAAGACAGTCTCGATGACGTATGCAGCCGAGAAATGCGATCTCCTGAGGAAGCATCCTTCTAAACGAGACACAGCCAAAATGTTCAAAATTAAATGAAGTAGAAGCTACCACAACATAGACACCAGGAACCCATGCTCCAATTTTATGGCATTTTTACTACTATGTCCAGTTAGAGAAGCTGGACAGGTAAATGAATACACAAGTAGCTTGTCACAAGGTCATAACAAAATTCTAACTATTTTATTGCTTTACAAAATCAAAGTGATGGAGCTCAAAGAAACATTGTAAGGTTTTAGTCTGAAAAATAACAAATGCCACACTTTCCATACTAAAAAATAGCACTCCTCCAAGAAAAGAGACATATTTTACTATTAAAAGTTTTTAACTTATTTTATGTTAATAAATAAATAATTTTTTTTTTTTTTTAATGGTTCAAATCACCCTTGTATAAAATCAGCACCAATAGACCTAGCCTACATAGCTTAGGGTGACCATATGTCCTATTTTTCCCCGGATATGTCCTCTTTTTCGGACCTTAAAAAACCGTCCGTATGGGATTTCTAAATTTGCGAAAATATCAGGGATTCTGCTTTGGTTGCATTATGATGCGTCTTGTCTAATACTTAATTGTAAGTGCATGCATATTTGCATTGCTTTAACCCCTCTTGGTAAGTTCTGCCTTCTCGCTCACCAATTGCTGATTATAAGAGGCTTGCAGAAACTATTGGCCAAATTCCTGCCAATCAATCTCTCTGCGAACGTGCGAAGTGCCGTTGTGTTCAGCATCAAACAGTTACTTGACTGTAGCAGCAAATGACAGCTGAGTGGAAACAATGCCCAAACGAAAGTGAAAATTTACATTTTTGCACAAAACATTCCCATTCTTTCATCCAGGTCGAGATCCGTGGGAAGCAGAATATATGACATGTAAAGATGGTGTGTCAGTTGCTAATAAAGGTGCAAGTGATTTAGAAGCACACCATAGCTCTGCAAAGCATTAAGGGTCAGCAAAAAGGGAAAGTTCATAAGGTAAATTAAAGGACTACTTTTTGAGACCAGGTAAAATTGTTATCATATTGCTTAATTTTCCATGGCCATTCAAAATAATAGTAAATGAAGGTACATGGCATCAAATATTTTCTTTTTATATATATATATATATATATATATATATATATATATATATATATATATATATATATATATAAAAGTGTAGTTAATGTTATATTTACCATGACGCCTGTGAAGAGACACACCAACTTGCCACAGCTAGTAAAAGGGGACACATCTCCATAGCCCACTGTAAGGAAGGTGATGGCGATGAGCCACAATGCTGTGTCCATACCGCCTGTCTCCACCTGTTCCTGCCTATAGGTGTAGACAGAGAGTAACTGGTGCTGGTTAACTCTAAGGAGGAATTTGTTGCACGGTGTCTTAATAATGAACACATTGCAAAAACACAGACTAATCACCTAATGAAGCTCTTATAAATACTTTCATTAAATGAAAATATAAAACATTTGATGCAGAAGATAATGGCGTTAATAAACAACAAAATGAGAGTACTGATTATCTACACCCTGACAAAAATAGTTCCAAGCAAACTGGAATGTATGGTTCTAAATTTGAAAGTCAGTAATGAGTTGGCAAGTGCTGAAAAGAAATTTGTCTGTTCCTGAAATAAATCTATTCATAACAAATTTATGACTAGAAGTCAAATTGACCATCAACATTACAGAATGAATGACTGAATAGCACTTGATTAACGTTTCTAATGAGTCAAGAAAAAAAGTCTCTTTTTAGAGAGTCTATCTCTATGGCTACATTCACACAATAGCAGAATAAGGATATCAGTCCATCGGAGTGCTAAATATGGTTCCCCGTCTGTCGCTCACATCGACGTTGTGTCGAAGAAAAAGGGGAAAGTTCATAAGGTAAATTAACGGACTACTTTTTGAGACCAGGTAAAATTGTTATCACATTGCTTAATTTTCCCGTTCCTGTTCCTCTGATGTTCTCTGCTGTTGGATCTACGGCGCACTACAGCGGCTTTCTCCTTCCCTGCATGGCAGTGCAGTTTGCCCCTGGGCGCTTCGACAGTACAAGAGCTTTAAAGAGTTGTAATCCTTTCCGCGTCTGACGCGGATGATTCCCCTGGGTCGCCAACTTCGGGCCAGCATGCCCAGGCTGAGGCTGACGCTCAGATGACCGACATGCTTTCCTGGGCCGCCGCCAGTGTGGGGTTGGACTGGAACCTTCCGTCCTCCCCATGGCCATTGCGGTTGGATGACTAATTCCTAGGGTCTGGACGCCACTCACAGCCTCACCCGGGGGTCCCGTTTTTCCCGGAAGTGCATGATGAGCTGACGTCTTCGTGGAGAGTGCCCCTCTCCACTCGTCACAAAGCCACTCGCTCATCCGCTCTCGCTACACTCGACGGCGGAGCAGCCCACGGGTACATGCCGATTCCCCAGGTGGACATGGCTGTTGCGCTCCACCTGTGCCCCGGAAACCCTACCACCTGGCAGGGTCGCCCTGTGCTCCCCTCCAAGGCCTGTAGGATGATGTCTTCATTGACCGCCAAAACCTACATTGCCGCCAGATATGCCGCTTCCGCCCTGCACGCCATGGCCCTTCTGCAAGTCCACCAGGCCAAGGCACTTAAAGATCTGCACGGGGTAGCCCTGATCCCGATGTGTTGCAGGAACAGCGCTCAGCGACCGACCTCACCCTCAGAGCCACGAAGGTCACAGTGCAGTGACTCTGGCAGGCGATGGCCACGCTCGTGGTCCAGGAACGTCATCTGTGGCTGAACTTGGTCGAGATGCGTGAGACCTCGTACGCGGACCCCCCGCCTTAAGCTCCACGACTGTTCCCCAGGCGGCCTGTTCTGACGAGTCTAGAGGACAACTACACTGGACCTCCTCCTCAGTCACTAACCCGCCCCCTGCCGGGTGTGCGGAGCAAAGTAAGTACTTTGAGTCTTTCCTCAGCACTAGAGCCTCGGGACGCACCCTCACCTCCCGATGCCGTACTACCTGCTCCGCCCCGCTGCAAAGCCCCGCCGGGTACATCAAAAATACTCGTCCCCTTGGTGCCCCTAGCACGGAGCTTGGATGCGTGGCTTTCACTTCCCAACCCATCACACTGGCTGGCCTGGACCATCCACCACGGTTCCGCAATTCAGTTTGCCAGGCCCCCGTCCCCCTTCACGGGCAACCGCTTTACCGCAGTACACGGTGAGCAAGCCAAATCCCTGCACGCGGAAATCGGTACTCTTTTACTCAAAGACGCGATAGAGCCTGTCCCTCCAACCGAAATGAAGAAGGGTTTCTACAGCACTTACTTCATTGCAGCCAAGAAAGGCGGCAGCTTACGACCGATCTTGGACTTATGAGTTTTCAAGTGGGCTCTGCTCAAACTCCCGTTCAAAATGCTCATGCAAAAACACATCTTGCGCCGGCATCTAGATTGGTTCGTAGCGGCAGACCTGAAGGACGCGTACTTTCACATCTTAATTCTGCCTTGACACCGACCCTTTCTACGGTTCGCGTTCGACAGCCAGACGTATCAGTACAAAGTCCTCCCCTTCGTCATGTCTCTGTCCCCTCGTGTCTTCATGAAAGTCACAGAGGCAGCCCTTGCCCAGCTCCGAGAAGCCGGCATTCGCATACTCTTACCTTGACAATTACCTTGACGCCTGGCTCATTCTGGCCCACTCCCGAGAGTTACTATGCGCTCACAGAGACCAGGTGCTCAGGCACCTAAGCCGTCTGGGGCTTCAGGACAACTGGGAAAAGAGCAAGCTCGCCCCGGTTCAGAGCATCTCTTTTCTCGGCATGGCGTTAGTCTCAGTCTCAATGTCAGCACGTCTCACCAACGAGCGTGCGCATTCGGTGCTAAGATGCCTTGCCACTTTCAGGCCAGGCACAACGGTCCCTTTAAAACTTTTCCAGAGGCTCCTGTGGCATATGGCATCCTCTACGGCGGTCAAGCCACTGGGGTTGATGCATATGAGACCGATTCAGCACTGGCTTCAGACTCAAGTCTCGAGACGAGCATGGCGCCACGGCACGCACCGTGTGATGATCACCCCCACCTGCCGCCAAACTTTCAAACCCTGGACAGTCCTCTGCTTTCTGCGGGCAGGAGTACCCTTGCAGCAGGTGTCCCGATGCGTCCTGGTCAAGACCGACGCCTGCAGATTGAGTTGGGGTGCCGTGTGCAACGGACACGCAGCCGCGGGCCGTTGTAAAGGGGCCCCGCTGTGCTGGCACAATTGCCTAGAGTTGCTGACTGTTTTCTTTGCCCTGTGGAAGTTTCTCCTGTTAGTTCAAGACAAACATGTCCTAGTCAGGTCAGACAGCACCACGCTGTAGCGTACATAAATCGCCAAAGCGGCGTACGCTCCCGCCACACATCACTACTCACCCGTCGACTCAAGTCGCTGCGTGCCACTCACAGCCCCGGCAACCTCAATGTGGTAGCGGACGTGCTGTGTTGACAACGCTTGCCCAGTGGAGAGTGGAGGCTTCACCCCCAGTCGATCCAGCTGATTTGTGAACGGTTTGGCAAGGCCAAGGTAGACCTGTTTGCCTCCTGAGAGACCTCCCACTGCCCGCTCTGGTATGCCCGAACAGAGGCTCCCCTCGGGGCAGACGCACTGGCACACAGCTGGCCTGCGGGGCTGCGCAAGTACGCATTTCCCCAGTGAGCCTTCTTGCACAGGTGCTGTGCAAGATCAGGGAGGACGTGGCTCCCTATTAGCCCACCCGGGCCTGGTTCTCGGACCTCGTACTCCTCGCGACAGCCCCTCCCTGGTGAATTCCCCTGAGGAAAGAATTTCTTTCTCGGGGACGGTGCACGCTCTGGCATCTGCACCAAGACCTTTAGAACCTCCACGTCTGGCCCCTGGATGGGACGTGGAAGATCTAGCTGGTCTACCACCTGCCGTCGTAGACACAATCAACCAAGCCAGAGCCCTGAAGTGGTGCTTTTTCACAAATGTATGTTCTTCCCAGGCTAAAGACCCACAGAGGTACACAGTTAGGTCAGTGCTCTTATTTCAGCAGGAGAGGCTGGAGGGGAGGCTGTCCCCTTCCACCCTAAAGGTGTATGTCGCTGCTATTGTGGCCCACCACGTCGTAGTAGACGGCAAGTCTTTGGGTAAGCACGACTTAATCATCAGGTTCTTAAGAGGTGCCCGGAGGTTGAATCCCTCCCGGCCAAGCCTGTTCCCCTCCTGGGATCTCTCAGTGGTCATCGCGGGCCTCCAGAGACCTCCCTTTGAACCGCTAGAGTCAGTTGGACTCAGGGCCCTCTCTCTTAAGACTGCCCTGCTGATCACGCTCGCCTCCATCAAGAGGATCGGGGACCTGTAAGCGTTCTCTGTTAGCGACACTTGCCTGGAGTTAATCATCAAAATTAGGAATGGAAATTCTCTCTCAGGTTGTAAAAAGAACTCCTTTACACTCAAAAATTTAAATCCTATTTTTAAAATTTATGCATTTAAATTTTATCAAATTGAATTGTGTAATGATTAACAAAATTAAATGAATAAAACTTTTTTTGAATTTTAAATGATTCAAAATTTTATGAAAGATTATTCAATTCAATTTGATGGAATTTTGCTATGAATTTGAAATGCACAGATGAATGCATTTGTTTTGTTGTTGAGGGTATTAGGTGTTTGGGGGGAGGAGAAAAAAAATAACCAAACAGAACTGGTTGTGGCTGCTTATCTGAGAGTATCAAAGTAACAGTAAACAGACAAAAATTTGTAAAAAAAAATATGTATATATATTTAAAATAAAATATGTAAATTAAAATGAAGGTTCAAATAAAAATGTAAGGCTATCATGAGTAAGAAAAGGGGATAGATTTTGGTTACCTGTTCATACGGATATTATCTGATCCAATTCAGTTTGCTGTTGTATTTAACAGGCAATTTAAGTCACACATGTTAGTATGGTAAATCCCAAAAATGGACAGTGTGAATGTAGCCTATGTGTGCTTATGCATTTACAGTATAAGAAATAAGTGCATTATTGTGTTTTGCACCTTTCGCACAGTCGCAGCATCCATGCTGCTGAGAGCCAGAAGAACATAATGAAGACCAGTAGGGTGCGGGCCGGATACTGGTTCATTAACACCTTGAGCACGAAGCGGAAGGTGAAATTGATATTGTTGAGGGAGCCGATGCTTCTATAAGAGGCACTGAGGAGCACTTTGCTGTGTAACAGGACAGCTCTATGTACCAGATACAGCCTCAGGAACATCAGTCCTGACAGCAGCAACTCCACATCTAGCATGACTTCTTTGTGGCTGGAGGACAAGCAGAGGGGAGCAGAGGAATTTCCTTCTGATTTTCCCCCTAACCTGTTCCCCATATCGGGCCTCAGGTAGGTGGCCACAGGATGGATAGCACACACAATGAGCTCCAGGGAGATGCCAAGCACTCGGTTACTGGTCATGGCGATGCGACAGTCCACCTGGTTGTGGTCAATGATGAAAAGCTTAAAGAAAGGAAAAAAAACAGAGGCAGGATGTGTATCAACAAGAGAATCACTTGATTGACCTCAAAAGGAAGCAATGATTAACAAAGTATGGCAGAGATGAGAGAGTGAGCAAGACATCCTTGAAGAACAGAGCCAAAACAAACAGCGCTGCCTTCCCTGATAGGACATCCAGCTGTAAAATGTGTTGGTTGGGAAGAACAAGTGTGTCAGTGAAACTTTTCAAAACTATAAATCACAAATTAATGGCTAATTTATTATATGGCAATTTTTTTTATAAATCTTTAATATGACTAATAGCAGACATTTTTTTTTTTATATTAATGAATAGGGCAATATGGTTCATGTTTCGGGTCATATCCAACCTTTCGAAAAGTATATATTTCCATATTTCTGTTTATTCCTGATGTGCCTGCATGCTATACCTATTGTACCTGCTATCCAGTTCTAGCTAGATAGAACTGGATAATGGATTTTTATAAATAGGGTTAAGTGAAAGTTAAATTAAATTGTCACTTTAAGAAAGGGGTTCCTTTTTGCATTGTGGGTTGATGGCATTAACCAGCCACTCAGATGCTGTACCAGCAATTATTCACTATACATATGTGCATATAATTCAAAAAACAATTAAAGCACTAAATCCTGAGGGCTGTAATATCAGGGTGTTTTCAGATTTGCATCCTCTTGAAAAGAAATTGTACTTTGTGTTAACAATGTACATTATAAACGAATCACACCCTTCGGTTTCTGAGATGTCTCAGTTTATTTGAAGCTTGCATACAAGTTAAAATTCTTGCAACCTTGTTTATGACCACTGAAATTTATGAAGAGTACAGCACACAGGAGCAACATAATGCCAATAAATACCTGAAAATATATGTGTAAAGAGTTACAGAGACGTGGGTTCTGATAATTCTTTCATTTCTTTAATGGCCACAGTCTCATACAGCACTTCTTAAATAATCAACTTTATGACACACGCAATTCCTCCTGAACATGAACATGAACATAAACAACAACGCTGGGCTGCCGTGTACATGTAGAACTCTCTCTCTCTCCTCTGTAGGTTCTGTGGCCGCTATTATGCAGCTCTCCCCATGCTTATTGTAATTAGAGACAGGTGTTAGACATAATTTGGCTCAGGTGCAAGTGCCCTTACCGCTTTCTCTCCCCGGACGGACGCTTGACCACACCCCCGCTGCCACATACCCCCACCGCCCAACTCAGGCCGGGGCGCCATCCAGCCTGCCTACCACTCCCCCCCCATTTCTGGAAAGGAAGTCCGCGACAGCCATCTGCACCCCCGGTCTGTGGACCACCTCGAACTTAAAAGGCTGGAGAGCCAGATACCAACGGGTGATCCGGGCGTTAGTATCCTTCATGCGGTGGAGCCATTGGAGTGGGGCGTGATCTGAGCAGAGAGTGAAGGCCCGCCCCAGCAGGTAATATAGGAGGGTGAGGACCGCCCACTTGATGGCCAGACACTCCTTCTCTATGGTGCTGTACTTCGTTTCCCTTAAGGAGAGCTTCCTACTGATGTACAGCACCGGGCGCTCCTCCCCCCCACCACCTGCGAGAGTACGGCCCCCAGTCCTCTCTCTGAAGTGTCCGTCTGCAATAGAAAGGGAAGAGAGAAGTTAGGTGCATGTAAAAGCACCCCCCCACAAAGTGCAGCCTTAACCTGCATGAACGCCTGTTGGCACTGCTCCGACCATTGGACCGGATCTGGAGCCCCCTTTTTAGTGAGGTCAGTCAGCGGGCTGGTGACGTCCGAATAATTAGGCACGAACCTCCTATAATAGCCAGCCAGCCCCAAGAACTGCCTCACCCCCTTTTTGGTCTTGGGTCTCGGGCATGTCGCAATTGCTGCGGTCAATTTTTCAATTTGGGGACGCACCTGGCCATGACCCAAGTGGAACCCCAGATACCGTACCTCCACACGCCCAATCGCGCACTTCTTAGGGTTTGCCGTGAGCCCGGCCCGGCGCAGCGACCTCAGGACCGCCCTCAGATGTTGTTTGTGCCGCTGCCAATCGTTACTGTAGATGATAATGTCATCCAAATAGGCAGCGGCATAAGCCGAATGCGGCCGGAGGATACGGTCCATAAGTCGCTGAAACGTAGCCGGGGCTCCAAACAAACCGATCGGAAGTGTCACAAATTGGTGCAATCCGAACGGCGTGGTGAAGGCTGTTTTTTCACGGGAAATTGGTGTCAAGGGGATCTGCCAATAACCCTTTGTTAAATCCAATGTCGAATAAAAGCGAGCCGTACCTAACCGATCGAGCAACTCATCAACACGGGGCATCGGGTACGCGTCGAATTTAGACACCGCGTTGACTTTTCTATAATCCACACAGAATCGCACCGACCCGTCGCTCTTGGGAACAAGCACGACCGGGCTGGACCAATCGCTGTGGGACTCTTCTATTACGCCCATCTCGAGCATTGCATCCAATTCCTCTCGAACTATTTTCTTTTTGTGTTCGGGTAAGCGATATGGCCGGCTACGTACTACCAGTCCCGGCTCGGTCTCGATATGGTGTTGGATGAGATTCATACGTCCCAGTAGAGGGGAAAACACGTCTACAAATTCTTTTTGCAACTCAGCAACCTCTGCAAGTTGATACGGTGAGAGGTGATCCCCGCAAATGACCGGGGTGTTATGATCACAGCTTTTGTTTACCTCCGGTCCGAGCTCCGCCCTCTCCGGAACTACCGTGGCCAACGTCACAGGGACCGCCTCCCTCCACAATTTTAGGAGGTTGACGTGATATATTTGACGCCCCCTCTATCGGTTTGTTTCACCTCATAATCGAGATCCCCCACTCGTCGTGTGACCTCAAAGGGCCCTTGCCACTTTGCGAGTAATTTGGAGCTCGATGTTGGGAGTAATACAAGCACTTTATCTCCCGGTGCGAACTCCCTGAGCCGAGTGCCCCTGTCATACAGCCGGCATTGTCGTTCTTGAGCTCGGAGCAAATTCTCCTGTGTTAGTTTCCCCAGAGTGTGGAGTTTTGCTCTGAGATCAAGGACGTATTGAATTTCGTTCTTACTGTTTGAAGGCCCCTCCTCCCAGGCTTCGCGTATCACATCTAGTACACTGCGCGGGCGCCACCCATATAGTAACTCAAAAGGAGAGAAGCCAGTGGAGGCTTGCGGGACCTCTCGAACTGCAAACAACAGGGGGTCGAGCCACTGATCCCAGTTTCTAGCATCCTCGTGCACAAATTTACGAATCATATTCTTCAGGGTTTTATTAAAACGCTCCACCAGCCCATCCGTCTGCGGATGGTACACGCTAGTGCGAATCGACTTAATACCCAGCAATTCGTAAAGCTCGTGAAGTGTTCGTGACATAAATGTTGTGCCCTGATCGGTGAGGATTTCTTTCGGAATCCCCACCCGGGAGATTACCTTGAAGAGTGCCCCCGCAACACTACGTGCTGAGATGTTGCTCAAAGGCACTGCTTCCGGATATCGCGTTGCATAATCCACCAGGACTAATACAAAGCGATGTCCGCGTGCTGTCCGCTCTAATGGCCCGATGAGGTCCATTCCAATCCTCTCAAATGGGACCTCAATTAGTGGAAGGGGGTGCAATGGCTTTTTTGGGGTGGCCGGTGGGTTTACCAGCTGACATTCACGGCACGCCGCACACCATCTGCGTACGTCGCCGCCAATGCCCGGCCAATAAAAACGGGCTATTAGACGGAGTCGTGTCTTTCCTTCCCCTAGGTGACCTGCCATGGGATTATAGTGAGCCGCCTGGAAAAGCATTTCCCGGTGGCTCCGTGGAATCAAGAGCTGGGCTGCTTCCTCTTTTGTGTGAGCGTCCTGCATCACTCTATACAACCGCTCATTTATAATCGCAAAGTAGGGATATGAAAGTGCGACACCCGGGCAGAGTTGTTGACCATCAATTACTCTCACTTGGTCGAAGGCGTGCTTGAGGGTATCGTCTCGTGACTGCTCCAGAGGGAAATCCCCTTCGGGAAATGCTCTGAGGAGGGGAGGGGCTGTCACCTCCCCCTCACTCGTATCATCCCGAGATGGAGCAGACGAAGACGGCCCCGGCTCCGCCTCCCCCGCGAGAGAATCGCACATAACACATCCCTTTGCCTTCATGCAGGACCCATCCGCACATATTCCCCTTAATATTTTACTGAATCCGGGCCAATTAGTTCCCAAAATCAGCGGATGGGTGAGGCGGGAGCTAACCGCAGCCTCCACTCTATGTTTTGCACCGCGAAAATGAATTGTCAGAGTCACCACAGGGTATTTGTGAATATCGCCATGCACACACTTCACCCCCACCCTTTTGTGCGTATCCCATGCCCCGTGCCGAACCAAGCGTTGGTGGATGGTGGTTTGATTACAACCGGTGTCCACCAATGCTTGGTAAGTACCCCCCTTGATTCTTACCGGAATCCGGTACGCTCCGGCTCGATCGGGGGCAGCCCGTGGAGCCTCGGGGATCCGGACCACTGTCGCCGTCTCCATCACAGGGCACTGATCCTGAAAGTGCCCCGGATCCCCGCAGTGCCAGCAGGCCGGCCCAGACGTCCCGCCCGCACCTGTATCGGCGGGTGCCTCCACCTGAGGGGGAGAACGGCGATACGCTACAGGGGTGGGGGTCGTCCACTGCCTGGCGCGGGGAACTGGTCGCGTTGGCGGGATTCCTCGCCTCTGCGGGGCAGGAACGGGCCCTGGGGAGAGAGCAGAGTGAGGGGAAGAGGGGGAACACACAAGGGGAGGGGAGAGAGAGAGAGAGGGAGAACAGGGCTCTTCCGCCCTCGAGTACGCCGCCAAGTGGTCCTCCGCAAGCTGGACGGCCTCCTCCAGCGACGGCGGGCGGTGGCACTGGACCCATTCCGCAGTCCCCTTCGGCAGTGCATGGACCAACTGCTCCAGGCCCACCTGATCGATCACACCCTCGACGTCCGGGCTCCCTGCCAGCAGCCATTTCCGACATGCGTCTCGGAGCCGCTGCGCGAATGAAAAGGGGCGATCATCTTTCCCCAGCTTCAACGACCGGAACAGCTGGCGATATTGTTCGGGACTGCGACCCACCCGCTGCAGGACAGCTTTCCTCAGGTCCATGTAGCTTAGCAGATTCGCCGCCAGCAATTGTTGGGCCGCGAGTTGCGCTTCGCCCGACAGCAGTGGTAGGAGTCTCGCCGCCCACTGATCACGCGGCCAGCCCCAGATCTCCGCCGTCCTCTCGAAAAGATCGATAAAGGCTTCTGCGTCATCCTCCGCCCCCATCTTCAGAAGCGTTGGGGGGGGCAGCTGGGAGCGGATGTCGGAGGACGCGGTCGGGGCACTCTCCTGGGCAAGGAGGCTCCGGATCGCGTGTCGGTCCTCTGATTGCGCCCGCAGGATTTCAAAAAACCGCCGGTCCTGGTCTTGGCGTAGCTCCATCAGGGACTGTTGGTGCGTCTGATGCATGCTGGCGAGGGACTGGAGGATCTCGGACAGCTGGGAGGGCTCCATGGGTCGTACTGTAGCTGGTTCAAATGGGTTTTTCAGCACCAGTGTAAAGAGTTACAGAGACGTGGGTTCTGATAATTCTTTCCTTTCTTTAATGGCCACAGTCTCATACAGCACTTCTTAAATAATCAACTTTATGACACACACAATTCCTCCTGAACATGAACATGAACATAAACAACAACGCTGGGCTGCCGTGTACATGTAGAACTCTCTCTCTCTCCTCTGTAGGTTCTGTGGCCGCTCTTATGCCGCTCTCCCCATGCTTACTGGAATTAGAGACAGGTGTTAGACATAATTTGGCTCAGGTGCAAGCGCCCTTACCGCTTTCTCTCCCCGGACGGACGCTTGACCACACCCCCGCTGCCACAATATGCTTCGGCAATATACGTAAATATCTGCTTTAATATTTGTCTGTTCTTTGAGATCTAATCGAAATGTGTTATTAAAACAAGTGTACATTTTTGCTACTGAAATTTTTTTTTTCTCAAAGGCCAATCCAAGTTTGCCCAGTGACTAGAAGATAAGGTAAACCACCTGCAATTAGCTGGAGGTAGGTGTTAATTTCCCACCATGGTTATAAAGCAAGAGGGTGTGGGTTTGCAGAAGGAGTGTAATATGGTAAATATGTATATTTATATTAATTCTAATATTATTGCAGTAATACTTACATATGCTGCATCATGCACAGATACATAAATCATGCTCACATTGTTTAGTACAGTGTTTATTAACTAGTGGACCAGTGCCGACTAAGGGGCCTAAGAAATGTTTCAAGGGGTCTGTGAGCTGAATAAAAATTATTGAAATTAAGTCATTTTAAAATAGTCTAATTTAAAGGAATATTCTGGGAATAATTAATACAAGTTAAGCTCAATTGACAGTGTTTGTGTCATAATGTTGATTACCAAAATATAATTTTTTGTTGTGCCTTTTCTTTAAAAAAGCAAAGTGAGGCACTTACTGTATAATGGAAGTGAATGGGGCCAATCAATGAATGTAAAAATAATCACTGTTTCAAAAGTATACTGTAGCCACAAGACGTAAACAATATGGGTAAACAACAAGATTTTATTGTTACAAAATCACTTACCATTTCTGTGTTAAGTTATATCCAATTTTACAACTTCGTTGCCATGACGCAGAAGAGGTGGCGACACTAGGCTTTGGGAACACAAATTTGTTTCAGACAACGCAACGAACCAAGATATGATGTCATGCGTGAGGGCATCTAGTATAAGTAAATAGTACATAAAAAATATAGTGTGTACTCCCTTTCTTGCAACAATAAAACACACAGCTTTAGAATATTAATTCTTTGTATTGAGCCAAGAGGTCATGGTGTGATATTTCAATCTTCTATTAGTCACGTGTCCTCTTCCCATACGAATTCACGGTTCAGAGTTCACCGTGCTTGAAAATTGGTACACAGAAATTTGGATGGGAGTGAATGGAGCACGAAGTGCAGTGTGACTGTTCCATAATGACAAACACTAACAACTTAAAACGACTGTAAAAACTATGATTTTAACAACTTTAGCTCAAATAATACTGTAAGTTTTTAACAGAAGCATTAATCTAAGTGGTTTTATAAAATTCTGAACTTCAGAGTTCTGCCCTAAAACCATCCAAAAATTGGCCCCATTCACCTGTAACCTTTTTGCCTTTTTAATAGAAAAGCAGGGATAAATCTAAATATTTTTTTGTAGTAATCAGCATGCCACAAATGTTGTATATTGAGCTTAACTTGCATTGAACACTGAATACTTTGAATTTCAATTGAAAATATAAATACTACAAATCAGTTCCTGAAACGTATAAAATCACAACAATACATCAAGAGCGGGTTCGTCACACATCGGAGAGCGGGTTCATCATGTCTGACGCTGATGACTCAGCTGGACTCCCACCCTCGGGTTCAGTGGCTCAGTCGCAGGCCGACGGCCATGCTTGCCCGGGCAGCCGCGAGTGTCGGGCTGGAGTGGAATCCTCCGCACCAACAACACGTTCCTTTCTTCCCAGAGGTGCACGATGAGTTCACGCGCTCGTGGCTGGCACCTTTCGAGCTCCTCCGCTCTCACTACACTCGATGGCGGGGTGGCAAGGGGCTACTCGACAATTCCCCAGGTGGATCAAGCAGTCGCGGTGCACTTATGCCTGCGACGCCACCCCCCTCACGGCCGGCCGCCAAGAACCCCAAGAAGGCTTCGAAGCGCCCCTGAGACGGGCAGCCCTGGGACTCAGGAAACTGCATTACGGGAGCTGGTAAGCAGACCACTCCCTCCCCCACCGGGAGGGATCCTTATTTCTTTACAAATTTTATTTCGCCACATTTTCAAAAAAAGAGCCTCAGCCCCTGGGCTCTATTTCCGGTCTCCTCGGCCGTCGTTACCATGACCGCCGACCACCGGTTTTCTTTGGCAGGTACGGCGCCCTGGAACCAGACCTCCTGCTTCCACACTCCAGCTTGGGCACAAGCCCGCCCCTGAGCCGATGTTCTCCACGGGTCACGAGGACAAAAATCTTCCTCCCCCAACCCAGGCTGTTCCGGGAGCGGTCACAAGGAGCCAGGTAAGTGCTTTGATGTCTCTAGACTCAGCATCCCCGGCTCCGCCCTGCCGCGAGGCCCCACCCGCTGGTACGTTCGACACTGTAGTCCCCTTGGACGGGACGCAGAAGACTTAGGTGGCCTACCACCCATGGTGGTAGACACGATCACTCAGGCGAGGGCCCCCTCAACGAGGCGCCTTTATGGCCTGAAGTGGCGTCTGTTTGCTCAGTGGTGTTCTTCCCATGGTGAAGACCCCCAGAGATGCGCAGTTGGATCAGTGCTTTCCTTTCTGCAGGAAAATTTGTACTTGAAATTATATGTAGCTGCCATATCGGCACATCACGATGCAGTGGACGGTAAGTATTTAGGGAAGCACGATTTGATCATCAGGTTCTTGAGAGGTGCAAGGAGGTTAACCCCCCCCCCCCAGGTCACACCTTGTTCCCTCTTGGGACCTCTCCATGGTCCCTTCGGGGAGCTCCCTTCAAGCCCCTTGAGTCAGCAGAGCTAAAGGCGCTCTCTCTAAAGACCGCCCTCCTGATGGCGGGTAGGGGACCTGCAGGAGTTCTCTGTCAGCGAACTGTGCCTAGAGTTCAGTCCGGATTGCTCTCACGTCATCCTGAGACCCCGACCGGGCTACGTGCCCATGGTTCCCACGACCCCTTTTAGGGATCAGGTGGTGAACCTGCAAGTGCTGCCCCAGGAGGAGGCAGACCCATCCTTGGCATTGCTGTGTCCAGTGCACGCTCTTCACATATACTTGGATCGCACACAGAGCTTTAGAAGCTCCGATCAGCTCTTTGTCTGCTTCGATGGACAGCGGAAGGGAAGCGCTGTCTCCAAACAGAGGATCACCCACTGGGTCATCGATGCCATCACTATGGCATACCACACACCCAGCACGTGCCACTCCCTGTTGGCCTATGAGCCCATTCTACCAGGGGAGTTGCGGTTTCTTGGGTGTTGTCCCATGGTGCCTCTCTAGCAGACATATGTAGAGCCGCGAGCTGGGCAACACCTAAGGTTCTATAACCTCAGGGTTGAGCCAGTTTTGTCCCATGTGTTATCAGGTGACACAAACAGGTAAGTTCGGGTCAGATGGCCGGGTGTATCGCTTGTGCATAGCGCATTTCCCCTCCCTTGAGGCAAAGACGTGCGCTCTTTCCCCAGTTGTGGTCGCAAGAAGTGTGAACCCTGGACGTTCTACCTCCCTAGACTAGCCGCCGTCGAGTCTTCGGAGAGGCTTGCTGCCACACCAGTATGGGTGTCACCAGGCCCCCCGTACTGAGGTAAGTGCTCCACATGTGTTGGTTGTCCCCTAGGCAACCCTGTATGATGTATATTCATATGTATTTTCCCTGACGGTAAACCGCGTCTTCCTTGGGCAGAGGGCCCGCTGTCCTTGGTCCCGTGTTTGTAGTACTCCTACCCCCTTCGGTAGGATCCACCACGACACTGCTCCGCAGAATGTGTTTCCACTCCTAACCAGTACGACTGTGTGTTGTATTCCATTTAAAATCCCCCCCCCTCTCGGGGCCGGGTGTGGTCTCCACAGTGTCCTATTCTTTAGAGGGGACACCCCCCCCAGCTTGGACCATATATTGGCCCCCAGCCGAACGATTTCGTTCCTTTTGGGGAGAAAATAGAGAGAAGGCCATGGCTGGGCCAGCCAGTCCTTATACTCCTGAGCAGCTAGCCGTTCCCCTAGGTGCAGGGGACCGCTTCATGCCTGCCAGTGTGTTGGGGGTAGTTATGCGACGGCCACAGAGGTCTGCCCGTCTCACACCACCAGTCAGCGTAACTCAGTTCAGCTCTTGTGGCGTTTTCCATTGGGACAACTAGTGTCAACTCATTGACACAAAGTCAAGTGAGTGGCAGATAGGGAACGTCTCGGTTACTGAAGTAACCTCCATTCCCTGATGGAGGGAATGAGACGTTGTGTCCCTCCTGCCACAACACTGAACCAACCGCTGAAATGGCCGTGTCTTTGGCTTGGCTCCTCAGTGCGATACCTGATGTGTGTTTGCAGCGTCACTCCTTTTATACCCGTATGTCCGGGGGGGTGGCATTTCACACGCCAATTTCCATTGGCCTTTTCTTAAGATCAGAGATATCTGGGCTCTGCAGGAGACTCAACTCATTGACACGTCTCATTCCCTCCATCAGGGAACGCAGGTTATGTCAGTAACTGAGACATTTTATATACTTAGTATTTTATTGGTAAGGCTGTGATATTTACTTAGGCATTTCACCTTTAAGATTTTGGATTTCCTCAGCCCCATTAACCAGTTGATTGTATTTACACCTGTGACCCATTTGTTCCTGACACTCTGACAATAAAGAGTTCCTGACACTCTTTATTGGCTTTGTTCCTGACAAAGCCAATAAAGGCTTTTTAAATTTTCTACCAGAAGAAGTGCCTTGGACTATTTCCCTGAATTCGTATTATTCTTCTTACTTTATCAATTACTCTTGCTTAACGCTAAGTGGTATACACCACTGTTAAGAACTGCAGAGTCAAACTGCAGTATAATAGTAAATAGAGTTAATAACTAAAGAAGTTATATTATGGTTTACACTATCCGATCCTGTACTTTAGGGACAGCAAACTGTCTGAAATCTGTATCTTTTAGCAAGTACTGTATTTAATGGCAATGTGAGCTCATACCCCCTCTTTCTCAACAAACATCATAGATAATTGTGACGAGGAGGAGGGTGTGGCAAGGCCGTAAGGAGGAGCGCCTAGCACTGAGTTACCCCAATTAGCCGACAGTGGAATAAAGTGGAGCCGGAGATGCCAGTTCGGGGGGGACAGAGAGAGATGCATGCAGCCATCTAACATGTGCATTCTGCATTGGGCCAAGAAGGCCAACAGTATGTGAAACACACAGAGCTGTGTGTGTGTGTGTGTGTGTGTGTGTGTGTGTGTGTGTGTGTGTGTGTGTGTGTGTGTGCTGGGGATCGTGTGCTGGAAAGCAGTCGTGTTGTCTACGTGAAACTGTCTGTCATTAAAGTCTTGTGTGACTTTTTCCTCCTTGATAGGAAAGGCAGAGAGCTGCCACAATAACATTTAATTACATTTCTGTTAAATAAGCATGGGACTGCAACAGAAGAAACTACAAGCAACAATCACTTTAACATTTTAGGAGTAATGTCTTCAGATGTTAAGGAAAATTACAAGGATATAAGAGAAGAAAATTCAATAAAAATACACTCACTCTGATGTCTTTATAATGGAAGGCAATGATGAGGATGAGCAGACACCCAGTGGAGAAGCTAATGAGGCCATTTATGGAGAGGGCATGTATGGATCCCTAGGGAAAAAAGACATGAGAGCTAATTATATAATAAAAGTGTACCAAAGTGTATACAAAATCAAGAATTCACAAAAAAAAAAATCCAGAAATGAAAGAATAATACTTGACTACCATGGCACATAAACATCAATAGATTACATATTCAAGCCTAAAGTTTTGCAGTGATTTCCTATGTTTACTCATTACATATGGTTTAAATAAGATGGGACAGGTGCTTCTTTTTTAAAATATTTGCATTGCAGTCAGCAATGGAACAATAGTTTTAGAATCATATTTTTTGTGCATTTGAGCAGGAAGATTCTCGGTTGGCAAGAATTAGGTTTGTTTTGTTCACACCAAACACCATGCTACCTGAATGGAGAGGATAATGCTTGAAAATCGGCATCATGCTTGTATGCCATCAGAGGTCAAAACTCAAATCCATTATTCAAACAGGCACTAACTATGTGCTAAATGATGTGGAAAGATGCATTGTGACCTTAGGTAGTGTGAGCAAAACACAGGGGAGGGAGACAAAATGTGGAAAAACTTGCATAAATAGCCACTTTTCCTGCATAACGTGGTTTCCAGGATAATGGTAAGCTTAAATAAACTATCATGCCTGAAAGTTTGGGGCTGTTCAGTGTCATTCAAATTCATTCTTTCTCCATATAAAATAAAATATATCAGTTAACTTAAGGGTAAATATGCACATTAAAGCTAATTTGTATGTAAAAGTTTCAGAACTCCCCTAGATGCAAATGCAACAATTGTAATTGAGGCTGCATTTTGTCCCACTTGACTGCCTTAAAGGAATTTGTATAATTATTGCCCCACTCCCAAATTTTCATCAACAAATAAAGATGCTTAATGTGTCTCTAGCCCATGGTTACATCAAACTACATTGGTATGCACATTCAAGAATGCTATTTAGAAAATGCCATTAGGCTTTGTTCCTTCTCTATTATGAGTAAGCTTGGCCTCATTTATGAGAATTACACAATAAAGGAAATTAACATTTCCTCATCTTGCATATGTAAGATAATGTAAGAAGATGATAGTACCACAGTTTAATACACCAGATGTATTTTTTGTCAGCTTTCCAAGCATTTTTGGTAAAAACTCAGGCAGAAGGCCAATTGATGTTGTATTCATTAATATTCCTTGGAAGAAAAGCATGTGCTAAATGACAAGTAACCATATGAGAGATCACTTTTCATACATTTTTGCATAACCAGATTGGTTTAATAAGGCCAGGTTTTGAAGTCAAAAGCTTGTATTTTTTTATTATTATTATTATTTTTTAAATCTGCTCAATTTTAAATGCAAAGAGTATAACCACATTAAATACACTATTGTCACAGTGATGAATGTCTATATAAAAAAAGAAAAAATTAAAATAAATTTCTACTGTGATATTGAATTTTGAAAATGTTCACTTGTTGATTTGACAGTGTAAATGCAGTATTAAATTCATAAATGTTTGTTTTTGGGGGGTAATTCATGATTTAATTGTGTGTTTATGTAGATGTTCAAGTGTAACATTCTGGTAGGCTGAAAACAGGAACAGATGAAGACACAAAATCTGAAGTGTGAACGAAAGTGCAACCCAAGTGTAGTTTATTTACAGTAATGGTAACGGAACATGAAACCAAAACAAATATAAATGACTTGAACTGACTAGACTTGGAAACAGAGTTACAACCAACAATACTCAACCAGGGACTAATGCAAACAAGAGGGCTAAAATACACTGTCAAGGAAAAACACAAGACAAAGACAACCAATGACAAGACTAAACTAATAACAAGATAACAAGACTAATAAACAGGAACCAATAACGGAACAAAAATGATAACAAGTTAAAGACAATAAACCAATGGGAACAAGACACATGAGGGAAACAGGATCTCACAAGACTAGACAAGGAAAACAAAGAACTACAAATTAAAAGTCTTAAGTACACCTAGCATCCTCTAGTGGCCGCTAGAGCAAATGTTCCAATTGTAACATAGCCCCCTTTTAATTAGTGACTCCTGGCATTCCTAAACATAACACCAAAACAGCTAAAATTTTCATAGTAGCAGGACATCATGGAACCGGCAGTCCAAGAAAGCACAGGGTAAATGAGAGGGCAACACGAACCAGGTGGCCAAGATGGAGCGAACGGGGATTCCGAAGACCAACGTGAACTAGGAGTCCAAGCAGGCCAGCACAGATCAGGTGGACGGTCAATAGACCAGGGTGGAGCCATCGGCCAGAGAAGTGGTTCCATGAAGGTTTGGGATGTGGCTCCAGGATGGGAATGGGGTCTGGTAGCCTGGAAGGCGGCTCCAGGAAGGGAACTGGAGGAGGATCAGAAGACCAGGACTGAACTGGCAGAGGGTCAAGAGGCGGAGGCACTGAAAGTAGGGACTCCAAGGGAAGAGCAACCATTGATAGATGCTCATCAGACGAAGCTGGAGGTAGAGCGAGCAGAGCCGCTGGAGGATCAGGAATTGGAGTCTCAGGGGGCATAGCAGGCGGAGCCGCTGGAGTCTCAGGAGTGGGCAGAGCAGTGGAAGGCACTAGGGGACTTAGAACTCAGAGGCCAGGGAAGCAGAGGATTCAAGGGGCAGAGCCGTGGAAGACTCATCTACAGCCTCGGGGAACAGGACAGGCTCGTCAACGACCACTGTGTTCAGGAGCGCTGGCAGTGACTTGGAAACAGCCTCCAATGCTGTGGGCACTGGCAGCGACTGGGGAGCAGGAGCCCTTCTCCTCTTCCAGATAGTCAAGGGCATTGCTGTGGGAATTGCCTCAGTGGCCGAGGACGCTGGCTCTGGGATGGGTGAGGCTTAAGAAATTGGCTCATTGACTTTGGCAGCCATGACTTGAACCCAGGCTTGGCGGCCATGACGCATGGAACAAGACACATGAACATGAGAGAAACAGGATATCACAAGACTAGACAATGAAAACACACAACTACAAACTAAAAGTCTTAAATACATCTAGCATAATCTAGTGGCCACTAGAGCAAATGTCCCAAGTGTAATAGTGAGAGTGTCTGCAATACATCAAAGAATTGTGTGCGTTTGGGGGGGGGTTGCTAAAAGTAAAGGCTAAAGTTTGTTTTTCCCACTCCAATCACCACGGTAAGTGGAGAGGATAGCGCGTGAAAATCAGCATAGTTATTGTGTCCCATTAGAGGTCAACACTCAAATCCATTATTCAAACAGGCGCTAATTATCCACTAAATGGTGTGGAAAGATGCAATATGACCATAGGCAGTCTGAGAAAGGTGGGTGGGGGAAGTGAGACAAAATGTGGAAAAACTTGCATAAATAGCTGCTTTTCCTGTATAATCTGGTTTCCAGGAAAATGGTAATCTTAAACACACCATAAAGTTGGCAGAAGTAGGCTTTGCTTTTGGATGCACAAAATAATTTTTCTAAATTTGGAAGTGAGAAGCATTATGGCATAAAATAATTGCAGGACATATTAGAGAGTTGTACTAAAATAGCAAATCAAGAAAATAAATAGAAAGTATGTGCAAATACTAATTAGCTGCCACTCGGGGCTTGGAAAAAGAACATATGAAATTTGTTCATATGCAGCTAAATAAAATCTGACCAATTAAAACTGCCTAGTCAACACATGTTAACTATTTTAGGCTAAGAATTCAAAATCAATACAAAAGTTAATCTCACTTTTTTTTTAATGCATTCTTAAATAAAAATATGTGTTATAATAGAAATGGACAAAAAATAGAGTAATTGATAGTAATGGACAGTAAATAAGTTCTAAAGGTCCAAATTTAGAAGCTGTAAAAAAAAAAAAAAATAATAATGTTTCATGAATAATAATTTTACACTTTATTGGACACCAGTAAATATGTAACTATACACTATATTGAAAATATGAGTACATATTTTTTTCTTTTTTGCTTTTAATTAAAGTTCTATGGCATTCTTTGCAATGTCTGCCAATGGCATTATGATTATTCTTTTATATAGTTATATCATATTAAAGTAACGAGTTAATGGTTTAAAATCTTCAGGCATGTATCACTCTGTGTTCCATAAAACTGTATATGCTAAGAAACAAATCATCATGTCTGAAACACTGAACCAATCTACGAAATTTACTCTCCATCTACATATAAAGATTTTGAACAATAATATTGTAATGTGTACTCAATTGGGTATTCAAATCAGTTATTTTTTTCATAGGGTTATCAGAATGCAGTCAGAACAAGATAGACCAATAAAAAAGAGCATTGCAACTTAAAGAAACATCATGTTTATTTTACATTACAAGATACAGTGGTATTATATTGTAAACCATAGTGTTGCCATTACTGGAAAAATTAAGTCTTAATTAAACATAACATGAAATGTCACGTATGGGGCTCATAAATCAAATATGTTCCTTGAACTCCATGAAAATCTATAGACTTAAGATTTTAAGTATTAATAACTCAAACGATTGAGTACACAAATTAGGCTACAGGGAATATCCAAAATGCCTTGATCTTAGATTATTTAATTTAATAGTTTTTCCTTGGTAAAGGGAAATTATGGGGACATTAAAATAGTTTTAATTATCAGTTCACGGAGGTTTTCGCTTTTTTTTAACTATTATTTATGTTGTTTTGTTGCAAATAGTTGTTTTGTGTGATGTCACCATTGGGGTGATCTGTCACCCCTTTGGTAAAGTTGGACCCTGTTAACGCTATCACAGGTTTCCCTGTGCATGTGCAACTGAAGTACAGGTACAGGCATTTCCGTGGAGAAAAAAATTATTGATTGACATAATCAATTATAATCTATTAAAAGAATATATTATACGATCATAAGAAAATAGTGGAAATATAAACAACAAAGTTGCAAATTTGAGTGATCCTGCTTCAAACTCATGATCTTCAAAATATCATAAAGAGATGTTGACCTGTTTACTGCAAAGTTACTTAATATAAAAAATATATATATTATCAATATATTAACTGAGTCACCCATGAGGTTTCATAATTAACTTGAATTAAATTGTTATTATTCCAGGCACTTAATACAGTTATTTATTTATTAGTGTTAAAAGAACTGTTTGTTGATAACTCTCTTTAATTTTGGGTGATATCCTATCACTTTATTAAAACATAATTTGGCCCTTCAAAGCTCATTCTCCATCCATCAGATTCACCACTGAGTGTCTCAGGAGCACTACCATTACCTAGATTGCAATGGAATGTTATGAACTGTTGATCTACTTACTGGTTGGTACACTACTGGGCACAGCTCAGCATGTAATATCATCAGCAGAATCCCTAATAACGCGGTTCCCAGTGCCCACGTGCAGAGGCGCTTCTTGTCTTCCAAAAGGAACTTTCTTTCACGCAGTCTGTAAAGATTTCCCCCCTCTATCGGACTGAGCCTCTTCCCAGACAGCGACACTGTTATCTCCGTAGTTTCCCCGTTGTGGTTGACAAGCCCCTCACAGTTTCTGCCGTCGACCTTGGAGTTGAAGTGCGAGAGGCGAGCAGCCATCTCCATCGCGCGCTCTTGTCTCCAGTCCACGCAGACCTCAGTCCCCTTGTCCTCCATCCTGCCCGTCCCCACCTCCGACCGAAATTTCTCCCCGGTCGGTAGAAGGCATTGCACGTCGAGGTCAAGCAGTATTCCGAGCTGTCCCGTTTTACGAAGCGCAGCAGTGGTGCAGAGTGAAGAATCAAACGCGCGCCTCTACCTGAGATACCACGCACACTGTTTATGCGCGCCTCAAGTTTTGACTGTCACACTCTCGGGTTGACGTTCCGAAACTATTCAGTATGCGGCAACGCTCTCTTACGTATGCTGAAGAAACTAATGCAGTGGATGGACTGCTTTTGCTGCTACCTGATAAAATGGAATGTCAAATACATGTTTTCTTCATTTGCTTCGATTGTATTGTTTCCTTCAGAAAACTAAAGCTCACACATTAGACAAAGTTATCTAAAAACAGTTACATTACAATTTCCATCGAAAAGAACGATTATAAGGGGAGCTACAGCAGCATACAGTGACGTTACAAGTAAATCCCTTGTAAAATTTTTCAAGTGTTATGTATACTGTATGTTTTTATTAGCTCATACTTGAGCTCACAGCACCAGCTGAGACAAATTGTACAGTCCCTAAATCTTGTCGATATGGGCACCTCTAGTGGGAGATGCGTTTAGTGCAAGACATAGAAATGCTCAACCAGTACTACACATACAACTGAAGCAGCGCCATATTTATAAAAATAAATAAATAAAAATGAAAACTATGCTTTGACAGCCTCGTTTTCATTCCCGTCAAACATATAATATGGCGGTACTAAGGTAAGGTCTATTCTTTGTCCACAGTGAATCTGTGATAAAAATCATAATCAATTTTCTTTTCAAAAGCTGTTATCTAATTTAGGCAATTTAATCTTGGAAGTCCCGGTTTGGAAATTACATATTCTTAAAGGTGCACTTTATATATATATATATATATATATATATATATATATATATATATATATATATATATATATATGTCATCTTGCCTGGATGCAACATCATTCAAACAATAGATTTCAGTTAAATATGCTCTTGTAGAAAACCGCTCTTCACAGTCAGCCATGAATAATTTAATACACAAGTGAAAGTGTCCAATAACAGGGTGATTACTGTTACTTTTTACTATTTATTCTACATGGGGAGGGTCTCTTCATGGGGGCTGCTACATGGCAGCCCCCATGAAGAGACCCTCCCCATGTAGAATAAATCAGCTTTATAAGATAACTGAGTCTTCATAACATGAGTCTTCATCTCATGTCATAACAATTAAATAAATATGTCTCAAAGTTGGCCAGAGGGTTTGTTGCTGTCCCTTCTTCAAACCCAATGAACTAAAGCTGAACCTATTTCTATGCTCAAACACTTGTCTGTCTTCCTGGAGGAATGACGTTATGACCTTGGGCCATGTGACACTGCCTCTATGTGGATCCTTCCGCCAGGGCATCCTGTAGCACAGTACTTAAAAACAACCTAACTGTTTTCATAGTCACCCTGTACCTTCTCAGTAAATGTTTTCTCAAACTCATTCTATATAAATAATATCAAGCTTTATATGTAGTTTTCACTAGGGGTCAACTGATATGTTTTTCAGGGCTCATACTAATAACGATTATTGGTAATCAAGGATACTGATAGCCGATATAAATTTGCAGTAAATATTAAACTTTTAGAGTCAAAATTTACACTGAACAATAAAATGGAAAAATTGGTCTACGTTTTAGTAATAAAATATATACATGTATTTGTAACAAATAAAAGGATATACAGAGATTCACAATCCATCTCATGACTCTTTTGCTAAAGCCAAAGCAATATATAATATAATATATATATATATATATATATATATATATATATATATATATATATATATATATATATATATATTGCATAAGCGCACAAAAAATAAAATAATAAAAATAATAATAATAAAGGCAGAGAAACAATAAATATGCATTTGAAGACAACAGTCAATAGTTTGTAGGTATTAACAGTTATAAGTTGCATATACAAAAACTCACTTGATTAAATTCTACAATAAAAACAAAGATAAAGCAAAGGTACTGTACAATTCCAGTGTTGAAAGACCACTCCATCATTAAAAGTTTCAGTCATTCCTGATTGTGTACCAATATTTTGTAGATATTTTTTTAGATACAGTTATTTTAGCATTGATACTGGGGATAACAACAATCAGTGGTGGGATGAGAACACAACAACTATACACTTTTACATGCAGTTAAATTCAAAATAAAAAAAAAAATCAGCTGACTTATTGAGGACCAAAAAGAAAACTATTATGTACAAACAAATATTATGGCTGCAGCACATGAATCACAACTCATGAATGAAATGTGGCTTATGGCAATATATGCTACCACCAAGGGGTTTTGGAATAAATTACAATACAATTACCATTTGTAAAAAAAAAAAAAAAAAAAAAAAAAGGTATACTGAAGCATTATTGTGCCCTGAATCAAGTACAATGAATAAGATAAAATAATACACATTTATGTGAATGCAGTTCTGTCTAAATCATGAGCGGATTTGAGTACCACAGTGAATGAGTGAATTCACATTATTCAGAAGCTTTATCAATAGCCTAGGCTGCAACAACTCTTTAATTCACCAGCAACAGCACTCTTTGGCTCCTGTATATGTTTATAGAAAAGAAGAGGTATAGGTGACTTGATATTTTCAGAGGTATTGCTGACAGTCATTTATAGACAATTACACCTGAGATTAACTGGTTAGTCTATTTATATTTCAAAATGCATTTTCACTAAGGAATATTATATTTAGTCAGCGAATTCTCAGGGCCAGCAAAGCCTTCTCTGCTGGCCCAACATGCCAAATAAATAAATATTTTTTTATCCTTTCATTCTCAGTCACCTTTTTGCCTATGCACTTTTAATCTTTTTCCACTCTTAATTAATCTACAAACAAATAGAAAAAAATTGAAATTTTATCCAGAAGTCAGAATGTATTCCTTGATTCCTTCAATTTATTCCATATTGCTTACAAGCAAAGTGTGACAACTGTTTCACAAATGGCATGCCTGAAGCATCCACCCCCTCAGGCCTTCAGAAATTCCACAGAAACCCTCAACAATGCAAATGAATGAGCAACTAAAGTCAGATTGACAGATTCATCAGCCAATCAGATTGATTTATTTGTTCTTGGTGGGTGTGATCTTTAGGATATGTCCCATTCGAGGCCTTCTAGCTGGCCTTGAGTGACTCAATCACGTTTTAGTGTAAATTAGGCTGCTTGAGCATTCAGTGTCGGATCAAGTTTTAAAAAGAAGTGCTGCGTTCCATTCAACTCAGAAAGTCAGATTTTAAAAATTCCTATGAAACGTGCAATATTTAAATCAGAATTACAACCTGTAGGCTAGTGCAGAAATTCTCAACTCCGATTTCACTGAGATACAGGGGCATGATGTCACACAAACATGTCCACACTCAGGGAGAAACACAAAGTAAGTGATAAACATTCACTTTATTAAGTAATATCGATTAATCAGTTAGTTTCCGCATTACATGATATCAAAGCTTGTTTAACAAACGCCTGCAGAAACAGGTGTATAAAACATTATAATCTCTTTTGATAATCGTACATCTGAAGCACAAATGCTAGAGCATTGCTTATCAGTTGGGTTGCTAGGAGACATCACTAATGATAGTCAAACCCCTGCTAAGCTAACGGGAGCATTGCCGTTCCGAATATCTGGGAATGGAATGCATTTATGGTCGGAGATATCAAGTATTAATATCCCACATCCAACTTAAATAGAACACAGCATAACCGTGTACCCTGATGAAAAGAAATTAATTGCAAGCAACATTTAAATCTAGAATATTAGAAGATAGATTTTCCAGGTATTATAAACCTCCTTGGTAGATTCATATGAAAAATTATGATTTTTTGAATGCCTGTTCAGGAGACGTTCATTTCACAAAACAGTCATGCTGCAGTTAAAATTAGGCTTGCTTGAGCATTAAGTGTCGTTTCAAATTCTGGCTTTCGTGCGGACGTGTTTTTAAAATGCCAAATGTTATAAGTAGTTAGCTGCGACATAATGTCTGATGCCTAAAGGCATAGGGTGTTTTATTCATTGTGAAACTGTGTTTTATTAATGGCATGAATCACACTGAAGGCGTAGACTTTAAATGCACGGCCCGCCACTTTATTTAGTCAATATTTTCTACTGCATAAAATACCACTTAAACGCGTACTTGTCATGCCCCCTATGGTCTCCACCACTCCAGCCATCAACTGCTCTAGATCATCCACTTCAGCTAGATCATCTAGATCAGCCACACCTGTTCCCAATCACCTCATCAAGGACTCTATATAAACTCATCTCATTCAGTTTTGATCGAGCCTCGTCGCAGATCATCATCCCTCTGCTGACGTCCCCTATATCTTTATATCCAAAAGTTGTTCTTTTTCATTTTGCTTTGCTTTGCCTTTAGTAGTGCTCAGTGTTTTCTGTGTAGTTCTGTATATTGTTTGTTTTGTCATTAAACCCACTGCAATTAGGTTTACTCCAACTCCCGCCTTCGCCCTCCTTCCATCCAATGCGTTACCAATCTATAAATAAAAGGTTACTAAAAAATTTTTAAAAAATGTAATTAAAAAATGTAATGTAGCGACTACATTAGCTGTTGGAAAAGGTGTAATTTCCATATCTATGAAAAAACTCTTCCAAGTATGCAGCAATCCAACAGCAATGTACAGTAGTTATATTCCTGTTAAGTTTGTGATTAAGTAATATCAGAGTGGTTTGTGCAAAATTAGTTTTTTAGTCATTTAATTTAAGTAATGACAGAGTAAGTGGCAAGAATTCATCAGGATTGGCAAATATTTGTAAAAATGTTTTAGTGTTTCATTTATGAAACTCTCAAATATTTTATGATTTCATTATGAAAAGATATTAAAAACCCTTTTTTAATGATATGTCACACAGTTTATGTATACTGCAACATGCTGAGTGTATGTGCTAATTGGGTTTGGAGTTATTAATCCTTTCACTGTCCCCCATGTTTGCAGAGAAGTGTGAGGCACAATGAACCGAGGAAAGGGTTTGAGAAGGACGTAATTAGCAAACACAGGAGAAGGTGTCGGTGCACGTATGGTCATGAAGTACATGCCACTCTTTTTCTTGCACTGCGGCCACATTGGTGTAGGGTGATAAAAGTACTGTCGGCCAGGGATATATTAATGACAGAGATCATATTTAAAATATCAATCTGAAAAGCTATAATTCAAATCAACTTGCCAAGAACAAGGATCTTAAGTTCCTAAAGTGTTCAAAAGCACATTTAGAAAGGAAGAGCTATAGGGCACATAATTGCATGTTTTTTGTACTTGCAAGTAAGTCCGATATTTCAGTCTGCCGCACCGATGATCTTTGACCTTGATGCAGATACTGCTTAAGTAATCTTGAAGAAATGCATCACAGAGAAAGCTTGTGTGGCACTCTTGGGTTCCTTGCTTTGGATCTTCTTGTTCTCCACAACTTTCTCCTCTTTTTTTGTTTCTTCCTCTTTCTTCTCCTCTTCTGTATCACTTGATACAGCTGATCCACAGTCAGAGGAGCTTGCTGAGTGGTAATCAGTGGTATCCAGGTTCACAGAATCCACTTGGCTAAAAGTGTCATCCTGATTTAAGTGGATCTTCTTTTCCTCCTCCTGTTCTTTTGCAAACTGAGCCACTAGAAAATATGTGCAATTCTCTCTTGAGCTGCAGGGAAACATGAATAAGTGATCATTTAAGTGATAATTATACAAAAAGAACAAGAGGTTGACTGATTAGGACAGTTCGATTTGTCAAGCATCACTGTCAAACCTCTGGCTGAACATTGAAATGTTTTTGAACTTACCGTACACACAACTCCATTGGATCAATCCATACTGTGATCTCATGAGGAAAGCCCAATTCGGATGGCTTTATGCCACTCTCCATGCATGCTTGTAGCACTGATTCATCGCAGGGAACTCCTTGATTTATTCTTATGCATCTAAGGAATCATAGAATGGAGGCACAGAGTGAAGACATATTGTGTATACTATGATTTAAATATCTTCGTTCCTTACTTGCTTTTGCACTTTTCTTGCTGTTCTCCTCTATTATCTATTTTTTTTCTATTTTATTTTCTTGTATTCCTTCCACATGTGTGTTACTGTGTTTATGGAAATCTCCAGAACTGTGACCCCAAAACGTTTTTGTTTATTCAAGACACACTTAAAAATGTTTTTAACAAAACATCAAACCAAGTGGTTTCAAGCTAAGCCTTTCACAAAAAGAAGTTTGTTTTGGTTTTAAATGTTCAAAACAAAGACAGCATGTATTTGAACTTTCTGGTTGTCAAACTTAAAGGATAGTTCACCCAAAAAAGGACAATTCTCTCATCAGACTTACTTTCTAAACTTGCTGAACACAAATAAAGGTGTTTAGAAGAAAATTTCAGCTCTGTAGGTCCACACAAGAAAAGTGAACGATGGCCCAAATTTTGAAGCTCAAATAAGCACAAAAAGGCAGCATAAAAGTAAGCCATACGACTCCAGTGGTTAAATCTATATCTTCGCAAGAAATATGATAGTTGTGGGTGAGAAACAGATCGATATTTATCTCATGTCACACATTTTCTTTCTAAAGCAAATTTCAGGTAAAGGACTGGAAGAAGCCTTTTCTATTGAGCTAAATTTAGGTTCAGTTACAGCAGAAAAAGCAAATTAGTTTCCAGTCACCTCTCAGACGCAATGGCAATAAATTCCCATGCTCCACCACAAACCTGAAACACCTACACAGCTATAGGTCATCTTTGTTGGTATAGTGTTATCACCCTCTCTCTAATAGAGGAAATTCCCTGAACATTGTGCTTGTTATTTGTCCTGACACCTGTTGCAACTGTGCCGTGTCAGCTATTATTCTCCTCCACAATATGTGAAGAAGAATTGTTGTGTTGATCTCATGTAACAGCTATAATTTGCATAGGTAGATACTTTACAAATAAGAAAAAAATGTTGCTCCTTTTTCAACAGCATACCACTAGGCTTAATAAAGTAATTGTAGCAATTTAGATTATGCACAAACATGCATCCTTTGTACTTAATGGCTTCCAGTAGAGGTTTAAACAATGCAAATGAATGTGATTAATGTGAAATTCATAGCTCTACAGTATCATCATGAACAAGATAACATTGACCTTTACAAATTCAAGAGAAAATGGTAAGACAATGTATTAAAGTGTCATTGATAAAAAAAAAAAAAAAGGCCTGTGTAAAAACTAGCCAATGTACTCTGGCATTAAGGCAGCATAAAATTAATCCATGCGAATCCAGTGGTTAAATCCATGTCTTCAGAAGTGATTTGACAGGAGTGGGTGAGAAACTGATCAATATTTAAGTCCTTTAAGTCCTTTTTACTATAAATCTCCACTTTCACATTCACATTCTTCTTTTGTTTTTGGTGCTTCACATTCTTCATGCATATCGCCACCTATTGGGCAAGGAGGAGAACTTATAGTAAAAAAGTAAATATTTATATTTAAAAAATAGTAAATATTTATCTGTTTTCATCCATACCAATCACAGTGCTTCTGAAGAATATAACCACCGGCCTTTGTATTTATTACTTTTATGCTGCCTTTTATATGCTTTTTGTACCATTTACCTGCATTGTGTTGTCCTAATGCACTGAGATATTCTTCTAAAATCTTTATTTGTGTTCTGCAGAAGAAAGAAAGTCAAGGTCAGCCCATTGTTTGACTTGTAAAGTTCAGCCCATACAAGTCTATGCTAATCATGGTAGGTCTTAGACTTTTGTTACTGTAACTCAAAGAAAAAATTACAATAACACCTAATATTTACATTTGACTAAGCAAAGAATTAACAGTCATAATAAAAGTGCTGGTTCTGCTAGATGCAGCCTGAGGTTGCAATATTACAGTATGCAAGTTGCAACCACTGAGCAACATGCCGAGAGACCAGTCATGCCTTAGTCAGAATGCTGTTTTGATTGACACAATAATAAGTCATTCAAGAGTAACTCTCTTTGACAAACCACAAAGTGCTCATAGTGATTCTGTTTTCCATTGAAATGTCAGACTGTTGGGCTTCTGGTGACAGAATCTGCAAACTACAAAGTAAAGCAGAATGTCCTGATGCATGTGCATAGTTTCAGTTGGTTTTCAAAGCAGCTGCTCATGTTGTGAGCTAAATGATTTTGTCGAAGCATTGTCTGGGTTGTGGCCTTACTGGAGAACACCCAGACCGCACAAACATCACATTCAGGCATGGGAAAAACATCCTTTTGAAGAGGAGGGGAGGCTGGAACAATTTTGTGTATTTTTCCTTTTTCCTCGCGTGGCTTTACTCTATCGCGTGTGCGAGCATCAATAACTTGTGCAGATTAATGCCGTTGAAATGCCTTCATAATGATGACCATAATGATGATTACAATTATGAAACAGAAAAAAAGGCTTATACGGTTTGACGAACATTTTTATGCTGTTTGTTTTGCTAGATTTATGACAAGAACACGTGAAATGTTCCGTTTAAAATTATTCTGACAGTCAAACTAAAAATAAATGGCATAATGACTAAACATCAATAGGGATGTGCACTCTTCGTGTGAGAATGACAGTCATCCAGCTGTGTTTGTAACGTTTATTGGATTCCGGTGTGTAAATTAGCCATTAAATGCCCAACAATAAGACTACAATTTGCATGAAATTCATCGTATAACGTAATCACGCCTGCTAAATCACACACATCTGAATGATAATTCGCGATGTTCATGTCTTGTGCTCAAAACGCACTTACAAACACCAACAAGTGTTTGAAATAACATCCGACTTGGATCTGATGTGGATTCCATTCACAGAATGAAGCAGAATTACATTCATTATTGAGTTATATGTGATGCTTACTCTTACTCATACAAATCACTTTCATACTAAATATACTTTATACTAAAACAAATACCAGAGACTGCTTAGACAAATGTCTCATGTGCTGAGAATGTGCTAACGTGCTAACCATAAACATATAAATCATAAAAGTTTAAGAACCACTTCATGGTCAGAATGGCGACCTTTTGAATCACGCTCCTGCAAGAGAATTATTGCACCTCGACCTGTAATTGGCCAAAATGCTTCGTTCGACTTTTCCAAGACCCTCTACTCTTCCCTGTGGAACACGGAAGCTTGATCTCTGACCCACTTTCTGTAGATCTGAATTTGGTGTTCTGAATTTCTTCTTCATCTTGAAAACTTGAAGCTGTATTTTTTAAAACGGGATATTTACAGTGTAAGAATTCAGAACCAAAAATTTGCTGTTTGAAAATATATATTTATAAAATTGTGCCATTAAAAAAAAACAATTAAATTTGGTTCAATAGGAAATGTCCAGGATTGGAGTTTAAAAAATTAAACCTATTTAAAATACAACGTAATATTTCATTTGGCAAAATCACACTTATAATTCAAATTCAAAAGTCTATAATTAAAATTTACACAATTCAAATTCAAATTGTTTTGTCGCATTTCTGGCTCCATATGTATTCCCCTCAGAGCTTGGATTTTCTTCTCAAAGTCTTCATTTGTGTTCTGCTGAAGAAGAAAAAAAGTCATATATATTTGGGATAGTATCAAGGTGTGTAAATAACGAGATAATTTTCATTTTTGGGTAAACAATTTCCTTATCAAGCTCTAGCAATTAGATCTTTTGTGCAGTTGTACATGACCAGTGAAATGAAACGTGAGCAACACAAGGTCCTCAAAATGCCTACATCACATAGTAACAGCTGAAGGATGTAATTCCAGTGTGCATGCAGCATAATCTTGGTACTGAAGATTTAAGGTGTTGTAAGTAGAAAAGGCAGCAGCAAGCCTTGCCCCTCAAGGCTGATCATCCAGTGGTGAATACATCTTCCTGGTGTTTCACCTGAAACTTTACAAAGAAACGCTATATCAGCATTGACATAAAAAAATTATTAATTTGCCAATGTCACATTGCAAATGAATGACAGGGACACTGACATATTTTACCCATTCACAGATGAGCCCTGTTCTTTTAACATAAGAAATGCATTTTAATCATGTATGTTGATCATGGACTGGTCGGGACACATATTAATATCAAAAGGTGTAATTTCCCCTCCAATATTGTTAAGTCTTGTGAAGAAGAACCACATACCAAGGAGTATCAGTCGAGGAGTTGCAGGTAGCGTGAGTGTCATTTTTACATCAGCTTTTCTACATAATTTCAGTACGCTACAGAAACAGTAATGGAACATTATTTAAATAAAATTTGCAACGTGGTTTGAAGACTGCACATCGCAGAATAAAAAGAATTTACGTTTTTATGAAACTCACCTTGCAATATGGACGATCTGATCCAGAAATCCAGCTGCACTCTACGTGTCAAAGTTGCAGTTGGCTTCCTACTGAAACAAGTGTTTAAAAAGTTAGATACCATTCCAGTATCACTAACGTTTTCAGATTAAAAAAGAAGGAATAGGATGCATCCCTGCATAAAACTTAACATTAGGAAATGTGCAGCTGCGTTTCCCAAAAGTGTTGTATACTTCTTATGCAACGTAAGTGGATTGTAGAAATTATTGCCACCAACGGTTATTTAAGCTTACAATGCTTTTGTGATTCGCAGCCCAGATCTGAACTTTGAAGTTGTTAATGTTAGCTGACCACACTGACCGCTTGAGTAAGGAGTTTCTGCCTGCACTGTTTTGTGTGTCAGCTCAGACTCCAATCTCAAATCTGACATGAAAATTAAAAAATTAACCCATGTCCAGTGCAACAAATCACATAAAGAAAACAATTTTAGTAAAAGAAACAAAGATCTTGGGCTTAAAGAGAAATCTAACGTTACAAACAGTTTATTTAGTTGATAATGGGATCTGATGGCAGGTAGGCTACCAAAATCATTATCACAGCACAATATGAGTTCAACACAAATGTGATGTATTCTGGCTATGATAAAAAGCAAAGCAAAAGGGCACTCACCTGTTAATCCAGAAGATGACGATAGGTGAAAAAATCAGCACTTAAACACATGTTGATTTGTGTTCCCAAAATGCAATGCAAAAAATACTGTAAAGTACTGTTTTCTTTCCTTCTTTCTTCCTTTCTTTTCCTACTGAAAAATACAGTAATATTACTTCTAAGTCATTTAACCAACCAAAATTAACAGTAATGTACTGCATTTAAAAATAACAGGATTATACTGTTGATATTTTGAAGTAAATTAACAGCATTTTTTTAAAAGAGTGTAGATTCTATTTTAAGACTATTTTATTGTCTTGTTATCTTGTTTTGAGTTTTGGTTTTCCATTGGTCTATGTTTCCCCTTGTTTTGTATTTAAGCCCTCATGTTCACCTTGTCCTTTGTTGGTCGTTGTTCGATGTTTGCTCAATGTTTGATGAATGTCATCACTGCCTGTCACCGTGTTCCTGCTTCTACCCCTCGTGGTTATTTTGTTGTGTTTTCCTTAGTTTCCCACCGTGGTTATTTCTTTGTTCCAGCTCTTCCCCTTTGATTTAAATTCAATAAAGACTGCATCTGGATCCTCACTCCTCGTCTGTCTCGTGCGTTACATAAAGACAATAAAATGTAGAAATCCAGAATATTTAATACTTTTAAATGTATTAAAATAAATAAATACAAAAAAACCTGTAACGTGTGTCATGTCTTTCAGTGTTTCTTATATCTGTTCTGTTAATAAGAATAGCCTGATTTTTTAAAAAAAAGAATGAAAAGGCTTAGCGGTACATTTGATTTGATCTTATTTTGGAGTGTGTTGAATAATTAATAGTCAGATATCAGATATAAGAGGCACTGTTTTGTTAGCCTGACTGACTCGCGTTATTTTTTTAGTTTTTTAAGTTTATGCCTCATATGTCTCAATAAAACTTCATAACAAGGTTTAATTTGTTAACATTAGTTCACAACATTAGTTAACATTAACAATGAATAATAAGTTTACAGCATTTATTAATCTTAGTTAAGGTTAATTTCAACATATAGTAATACATTTTTAAAATCAAAAGTTTTTTTTTTTTTAACATTAGTTAATGCACTATGAACTAACAATCAACAATGGTATTTTTATTAACTAACATTAACAAAGATTAATAAATGCTGTAAAAATATATTGTTGATTGTTTGTTCATGATACTGTTAAAGAATGGAAACTTATTATAAAGTGTTACCCCTGCAATTAATACATTTTATATAATCGTACTGTTAATTTGTTTGTGGTTGCCCAGCAAGCAATTTTGCGTCTAATAGACGTCTAATAGCCGTCAAAACATAGCCCAGACGTCTAGGCTAAAACAAGGCTAATTTTGGGCTGTCAGTGAAAATCTAATAGACGTCTAACCAGAGCCCAAGAATTAGACGGCTATTGAACGACTACATATATACACGCATATAGAACATGGCAAATAAATTAAGCCAAACACTTTGTAATTACAGTTGACTTTGCTAACATGATAGAATATCTTACATCTCGCAAGTTCATTCATTCATTCATCTTCAACCGCTTATCCTGTACAGGGTCACGGGGGGCTGGAGCCTATCCCAGCTAACATTGGGCGAAAGGCGGGGTACACCCTGGACAGGTCGCCAGTCCATCGCAGGGCCACACATATACAGACACACACTCATACTCACATCCACACCTAGGGCAATTTTTGGAGACACCAATTAACCTAGCCTGCATGTCTTTGGATGGTGGGAGGAAGCCGGAGCACCCGGAGAGAACCCACGCAGACACGGGGAGAACATGCAAACTCCACACAGAAAGGCCGGGGCATCTCGCAAGTTATTTTGGAAAAAATTACATGTAACCAGATTCAATGTTATTTAGGCTAGAAGTGGGTTACACATAGCCGGACTATATCGGGTCTATATTTTACCGAGACGTTGAAATGACGGCTATTGCTTGCTGGGTGGAGTCTTAAAGGAATATTCTGGGTTCAATACAAGCTAAGCTCAATCAACAGCATTTGTGGCATTATGTTGATTACCACAAAAATAAATTTTGACTTGGACATCCTTTAAAAAATAACAGTTACATGTTACATTTGGCAGACTTACAGTGCCCTTATTACAGGGTCAATACCCCCCCGGAGCAACCTGGAGTTAAGTGCTTTGTATAAGGACACAATGGTGGTGGCTGTGGGGATCAAACCAACAACCTTCTGCTTACCAGTTCGGTGCTATAGCACACTACACCACCACCACAACAGTAACAGTGAGGCACTTACAATGGAAGTGAATGGGCCAATTTTTTAATGTTAAAATACTCACTTTTTCAAAAGTATATCAACAAGATGCAAACAACATGCATGTTAACATGATTTTAGAATGATTTATTTTATTTTTTTTAGAAAAAGAGGGATGAGTCCAAATATTTTTTTTGTGTTTACATATCTTGTTTAATCAGTACTTTTGAACGACTCACAGTAAAATATCAATATTTTATTTTTCCCAACCACCTTAGCTAAGTTATTTTTTGTAATGTAGGGCAAACACGCAGTTGACATTTGACATTTGATAGCATTATTAATCCAAGTGGGGGAAAGTCATTTGCCACCAGTTCAACTCACACATGTACAAATAACAAACAATATAGACATTGCGTTCACAGATAACAACAAATGAATAAAAAGCCATAAAAAGCCAATTGAATCATGATTATCAGCTGAAGGTTCTATAGATCTATACCATATCTACAAGTGTTCATTTAAAAATCTGACCGCTGATGGGACAAAAGTTCTTCTATGTCGTTCAGTAGAAGACTGAGGCATCACTAGGTCCATTAAAAACTGTGTAATGGATGACTTTCAAAATACAAAACCATTTTTAATTTAGCCCTTGCTCTCCTTTCTACAGTGACCTCAAGTGAGTCTGGTGTAAGGCCAATCACTGAGCCAGCATTCCTAAAAATCGTATTGATCCTGTTTTTATCACCCGCAATAATGCTGAGAGCACAACATAGAAGAGGACTCTAGCTAAGATTCCATGATAAAAACATGAAGAAGCATCTGGCTAATATCAAAGGATCTTAGCTTCCTCAAGAAGTATAACAAAGAATAAGCTTAACCATATAAAGCCTGACATATGAAATTATAGTCAGGAAATGTTATGTTTTTTTTTTTTTAAATCTGTTTAAACCTATTTTTCTACAAAATAAGGAATTGTTTTTGCTTGAAATCAATAAATACTCATTTTGAAATCTCAGAAAGAAAAAAAAAAGCATGAAAACGTTCACCGGGAGACAGTAAACATCTCATACACATCGTGATAATGATGTAGAGGCTTTAGAAAGTCATGTATCAAATATGATACGCACAGCATTATAAGGTTGAAGAGTTGCTACATTTTTTTTTATTTAGAAACAGAGAGGCAAAAGGTTCCTATAAGAGTGCTGGGACCCTCATAGCCACAGGGACCTGTTGAGGTGACAAATAAACCATTGGAACCACATATTTGCAACCTGGTCTCATAGTGAAAATGTAGAAAACTCAATATAAAGTTTTGCAAACTTGTTATACGTGTCTCCAGGTACAATTCCTTGCAGTTTCCAAGAGAAATGAACACTAGAGGCACTACTATGTTTTTATTTTTCTACTTTCACTCAAATCATGACTTTAATGGCTGATTATGACATTATAAATACTTATTTGTCTCTCTATTGCTCAGAACCTGCTATTTTATGATATTCACAAACACATCTTTTGAAAAAAAATGTATACATTTTAATATGTTTTAATACTTTTATTACAGACTGACCTACACTTTTTAATGTGGATAGTTTGTGCGGTAGCTCACCTGAGAGGGTGTTAGACTACAGTTTAAAGTGGAATACAGTTTAAATCCAGCCATGAACACAAACTAACATGTGAAATAACCGTCATAGAAGCAGCTTGGAATGAGGTGGTTGCTTCAGAAAATTAGCTTTTTCATTTCGCGACTGCATTTAAAACACTAATGGTTAGATTTAGGCATTGATCATGTATGGATGTCTTTTTAACTTCTTATATATATTTTAAAAAACTATTGGTTAGGTTCAGGCAAAAGTGTTTGGTTAGGAAGCTATGTTTTGAAAATAATTTAAACCACTTCTGAAAACGACACCATTTTACTTGCTTTTTGTGGTAGTCAAGGGCCCCTGGGCACTGGCCCCATTGGACCTGTCTGTAATTCACCTATGAGCATGGGTTGTTGAACTGTTAATTGAGGATGTATTACTCCTAATGTGCAGCAGGTGGCACAACTGATCCTTTCTATACTATTTTGCGCTCTCTCCCTCTCTCTCTCTCTCTCTCTCTCCCTCTCTCTCTCTCTCTCTCTCTCTCTCTCTCTCTCTCTCTCTCTCTCTCTCTTTCTCTCTCTCTCTCTCGGATCTGATGTAAGAGCCTGTTCATCTAAGTGTTAGATCATCTTGCTTGTATTGAAAATGGACAATGTTGTGATGGAATGATTTCAGTCTAGAGAACAGTGTGATGATATAAATGCTATGTGCTTTTGTTCTGATATAATTTCTTCAAAGTCACATTCAAATCATTGAGCATGTCTCAGTTGCGAATGGCCGAGAGAGGACATAGATTAAAAGAGAGAGGGTCAGAAGGCCATTACCAATATTCAATAAATTTTCTTACTGACAGTGCAGATCTATGTGTGTGTCAGGGAGAAAATCAATCTGAATGTATGCTGTAAGAAAATAGTGTGATTTTCCCCATTTGACCTCCTACCATTGTCTTTCCTCAATGCCAGTATGCATTCTTGTTTTCAGATTCCTTGTCAGTGGGTACTTTCGGTCCACAGCAGGTAGACTGATTGGATTTTTCCTATACGCCTTTGAACAAGTAATTAATTTGGTGAAAGAGCCATAGGTGATTTGGAATACCCACTTGAATTAAGTCTTCTGGAGTGTAATGTATTCCAGAAACCTCGCCCCTTGGCCCTTGAGGGATTTGTGTTATGTGGATCATAATAAAGGAATCTTTATTATTTATCTTAAATCTGGTTGATTTATTTTTGCTTAAAATTATTTCAACACAGAAGTAAGGCATATCCATAATGTCCTATCTGACTTCAGTGCTGTTTTTAAAGCAATAGTTATAGCAAAAGTTAATAAAAAATATTTTCATTTACTAACGATCACGCCATCCAAGACATGGATTTAACCACTGGAGTCTTATGGATTACTTTAATGCTGCATTTATGTGCTTTTTGGAGTTTCAAAGTTCTGGTGGTGTAGTGGCTAGAGCACAGGGCTCCTAATCAGAAGGTCACTGGTTCGAACCCCACAGCCACCACCATTGTGCCCTTGAGCAAGGCACATAGCTCCAGGTTGCTCCGGGGGGATTGTCCCTGTAATAAGTCGCTTTGGATAAAAGCGTCTGCCAAATGCATAAATGTAAATGTAATGGTTCACATGCATTGCGAGTACAGACAAAGCTAAGATATTATTTTTATATTTTTGGGTGAACTAATACTTTAAATAAATTAACCTGGTATATATACAAAAAAGAAGAATAGGAATGTTTATAGATGACTGTCTCAATTACTTCTGTATCTTCTTGTGATCTCAGACTAACTCGATGTTGAGAACCAGAATCTGTGGGGGCCATACCATCTGTTGTAGGACTACTTGTTCAATGTTTATTCTATTCTATTTGCAAAAGGAATGTTTGGAAATCTAACATTGATATTTTATATTGACAAACTAAAAGAAAAGATATAAAACAACCATCTTAAGGCAGAGGTTTTTGTAAAGCATCTGAATTAGTTTTATATATATATATATATATATATATATGTGTGTGTGTGTGTGTGTGTGTGTGTGTGTGTGTGCGTGTATATATTGTTTTTATGGTTATTTTGGACCCATAGTATTATTTCAACAAAATAAAATAAGAATTAATATATTTTTTAATCACTTTATATCAGTGAAGCCCAAATGCCATGTGCTAGTTGCTTTGCCTTTAAAAATGCATTGATTTCCTGGGCTCCCAGCAAGCTTAATGCAATCTATAGCGATGGCCTTTCAAGATCAGCACTAGAATAAGCATACCATCCCCTCATGCACATTTACCTCCACTGACACACACTCATTCTGTCTGTAACCCCGTTACACCCCCAGGTAATGATTGCCCTTGGGCACAAAAAGTTTGTCTGCATTAGGAGTGAAGTGTTCCTAATGGGTCTGTTCTCCCACTCTGGTAATGATGTAATGTATGAAGGGCCAGTTTGGTTCTCTAATGAAGGTGAAAAAGATTGCAGCACACTTCTCTTTTGACCTTTGTTATCTACCCTGTCTTTTCTCCATCACCTGTCCATCCACAGCTCTCACCAATTCTACAGTAGATCGATAGGTGTTTGTGTTTGCAGTGTGCACAAAGATCTGTCTCTTTGGATATTATTTTTGACATGTTGCTTAATGTCATCAATGCAGTGCAAAGCTCTCCTTTCAGAATAGATCCTTTGTCCTACAGACAGAGGCCCATATTTTGGTCACACTTTACATTAATGTTCATTATTTTAGTCACACTTTACATTAATGTTCATTATTTTGATCACACTTTACATTAATGGTCATTTTACTGTATATTTACATAAAGTAATTGAATAATACTGACATGCATTTTAAATATAAGTTTTGTGAAACTGATGTCTGGATGATTGAAAGGACAACATACAATGTAAAAATGGTAGCTATAATCTGATACTAATTAAAAAATCGACAGAATAGTCTGTGAAGCTGAGGGAATGATTTGGTGAAAATATTACGCCAACCTTTTGGTCATGTATCATAAATCAAATAAAGATTTGAAGGCTTCATCATGTAATAATGCAAACTGAAAATATGAAGAGGTAGTGTCTACTATATTTGTTTGAATCATCCATTTAAAGAAAACATTGTCAATAGTAAAGAACTGTACCTGATGTAAGAAATAACCTGTTGTTGTTGTTATTATTATTATTAATTTCAGAGTAATAATAGAAGTAGTGATATAATTGTATATTAAAAAAATGTAAAAGTTTTGCTAGTTTTACCTTGCTAAATTAAGGCAGAAATGTGTCATCACAGTCTGAAAAGTCTAGTGTGACAGCACATATGCCCTAATTTTAATGAGTCAGGATTATTCTTAACGAAAGAGTATGTGTAACACATGTCCAAAATATCCATGAAGTTAGAGCTGCAGCCCCTAGATCTCAAAATGGGGGCGGAATCTCCAGAAGAGGGCGGGGTAGCTCTAGAAGTGGGCGGAGTTTCTCCTGGAGGGGGATGGACCAACTCCAAAATGGCTTTTCACACAAACTCACCTGAACAGATGCAAACGTGCATAGAATAATGCCATCCACGCAGAATTTATTCACTTTACTGATTGTGAACGACAGAGAGATTTCAGAGATTGGTGAAAATGCTGTTAAAAAGTGTGTTTGCAGGCAGGGGCAAAGGCATAAACGAAGTTTGAGATGCCATAAAAGAGACCGAATATGGTTTCACCGGAGATCTGGACAGTTTTGCACCTCAGGGTGCTATTTTATGCGGGACCTACTGTATCTATATCCCAGAACAAGCTATTATTTTTCTCTGAAATAAGTCACATTTACTGTAGGTGCACTTACAAAATCATTGCAATGCATGTGTCTAAGATTTTGTGTTGGTTTTAAGTTTTTTCCTAAATTTATAAACATACCCTACATGTATTAATGAATCATGATTTCTGCATGACCCAGTTATCCTTTAAACGCTTACTCTTTCTGTCCCCAGACTTATTGTGTGACTCTCCTGCAGGAGATTCTCAGGCAGGGAGAGGCCAGGATGGGGTTGCTGGCCAGGGAGAGGGTTTCAAGTTCAAGTGCAAGACTACAACATGTTCCTGACCAAGAGAAATAACTAAAAGATCAAGGAAGAGCAATAACAATGCAGCAAGCTTTGTTCAGAGTCATCTGCATCTACAGTAATCTTCATAGCACATTGATTCCCATTGAGAAAAAAGTGATAAAGAGAGAAGGTTGAAAAATCTCCCTACCACTTTCTCTTCTCTGCTACACTCCTCCTCTGTCCCTCCCTCTAAGATATTCTGTCTAAAGCCACCCCCCTTTTCTCTCTTTTGCTCAATCCCTACATCTCCATCTGTCCTCTGTTCCTATCCTGCACTCTCCCACACATGCATATTCTATTATACAACACTATACTTATAATGTGTTCCCATTGAACTGCATTGAAACCTTCTAGTGATTTTTATTTCTTTTGGCGTGTGGAGAAACCCTCTCAGTGCTGCTCTCTTTCTCTCTCTCAGCTGTGTCTCTCACTCTGGGACAGCCTGTTTCTCATTGTGAGGCCCTTTTTTACTTGTAACACACAAGTCGTTCTTTTTACGGTGAAGGTTTCCCTCCCCCTCCCCTTCTCTACACTTTTCTGTAAAGAAAGGAAGGAAGCAGATGAGAGAGATGTCTGTGAGAAGGAATGATGAAAATGCAGGGAGAGAGAAAAAGAGAAAGAAGGAAGGAGGGGTAAAAGAAGAGAGCACGAATGAGGAGAGTGGACTGCATAAATGTGAAATTCGAGAGGGAGAAGAGTAAAGCAGCAGAGGAAGCCGTAAGAGGAGAAAAGAGGGATGGCTGAATGACCTGGAAGTGGGCAAAATCGGGGGAAAGGAAACCACCATTCTATTCCAACACATTGTGGTATTTAGATTTTTACTTTCCCATGTTTTGTTTCTTGTTTTTGTCATTTCTTTTCTTCCTTTACGCTCCATGTTTTGTATGTGTCCATTCTCTTTGTGGTTCTTATTTTATGCCATTATGTTCCAATATCTTTCCTGGGTATTTTCCTCAAAGCTTACGACTATGCATTTTGTTTCTCTATGTGAAAAAGTGACCACCCGTTTGTGGACTTAAAGTACTTTCTCTTACTCTTGCTTCCAGCTGCAGTCTTGTTTCTCTGTGTTAGGAGCAATACTCTGGCTTCTTGTGCAACACGCAATTGACTTTGTAGTTTATTTCTTTTCAAGATTATTTTGTTAATACTGTAGACTAACATTCATTACTCTAAAAGGCAAAATGGGGCCCAGTCAATAGGATGAAGTCGGGAATAACATGTTTATGACTCAACATTTGCTTCAGTTTAATTTGCACTGATGCACATGCATATTTTTTCGATCTTCATTTTATTAAAATGTAAATTCCTGGCATCTTTAGTTTGTTGCAATTTTATTTCACTTGAATCATTTAAATTTTTTTACCATAGTCCCTTTATTGGGGTGTCCCCTTGCTATCCCTGTACCACGCTCCTCCCATCATCCTTCATCCCGCTATTAGTGTTCCTTCGTCTTCACTCTTGGGAAAAGGTTTACCATTGTAACACTGTATTTGTTAGACAAAATAATGGAAATACTGCAATTAGTGAACATTTCTCAGCATTCTCTAAATCTTTATCTTTATGTTTATATTTTCCCAAAGTAACCTCAAAAACTCTTCTTCCTCTCCACTTTATTGTTTGCTAACTTAATTTACCCTCTTACAGTGAGCTTTCTCTTCCACAGTTTCTCTGCTTAAATTGATGTTTCTCTCAGTCAATTCACTGTATATCTGGATGCATACCTGTCTCCATGGCAATCCACTATTATTCTCAATGCCCTTATCCTCATTGTTCTGCTCACCTGTCTACATATAAAAGTGTAAATGCAGACCTGTTGTCCAAAAAGTCCTGAAATTATGTTTGCATTCAACTTACAACCTACAGGTTCTTTACAATGTATATTTAAGAGCAGGGTTTTCAAACTGTAGAAGTGCTAGTGGTGTCTGCGAAAGAAAAAAGTAAATACAAAAATGACATTATTACTTATTCATTCTAAAATATATTTTAGAAAAACAAATATAAAATAAAATGTATTATATTCACAGGCATTGTTTTTTAACTTCAAGATATACAAATAAATCTGCAAATAGTTTCATATATTGTGATACTTTCCAAAATATTTGTTTATTAACTTTCTGGGGAAATTCTCCATGCTACTGTTGCTTTTAGCTTGCTTACTGGGGGTTGTATGGCAATATTATCTGTAAAGCTGCTGCTGAACAATATTTACTGTATTGTGAATGTACCATACAAATACATTTGAATTGAATAGAAAAGGTTTATGTTTGCTGGCATAACCACAATGACAATATAAGTGACAATTATTTAATTTACAACACTTTTTCCTCACTCAGAATAAATAGAACTTTAAACATGCTTGCAACTGCCTTTATATAGGAAGGTGGTCATATTAGGGGTCCTTGGCATCAAAAGTTTGAAAACCCCTGGTAAAGAGCTGTTGTGTTGTGGCACACTCATTTTTAGTTCCTTGTCCAGTTGCTTGCTTTGAAAAAAAATGGATAACTATTATAAATGTATTGGTCCTTTTTTTTTTAGCTGGACAGCCATGGCCACTATAACATTGCTATAAAGATACCTCCTTTTGTTCCATGGGGAAAAACAGCATACAGGTTTAGGATGATATGAGGGTGAGTAAAAAATTACTTGAATGAATAAGGGTGAACTATTCCTTCATATTCCATAAGCCACAGATGATTTACTGTACATCTATTCCACAATCCAAGGAGTGCATTGAGATGCCTCTAATGTCTTACTTTATAAAATGTTACTCAGTGATGCCTATCAATTATGCAGAGCACAGTAAAAAAGAGTTGGCAGAAAGGAAAAAGGTTTTTTTTTGGACTGGGGGGAAGGGGGGGGGGGGGGGGGGGGGGGGTTAGTCTGTCCTAGGTTATGGTGTCATAAAGAATATAGAAAGCAATGATATTTCACTATCCCTTATCCACTCATACTCTTGGGGACTGTTTTAAGCAAATCCCAAAGGAATGGATGTTCCAGATGCATTAGAGAATGTCTGCTATCAGATAGGTTGCTGTTTTAAAGGCATTCAATATTGTCTGACCTCTCAGAAAATATCTATTGTATATTTAAAGCCTACAAAAAAACGTCTAGGTTACGTATGTAACCTCCGTTCCCTGATGGAGGGAACGAGACATTGTGTCGAAGAAGCGACACTAGGGGTCTCTCTTGAGTGACGAATATGTCTCTGATCCATGAAAAAAGGCCAAAGAGAAGTTGGCAGACAGTATTTGCATACCCCACCCCCGGACATATGGGTATAAAAGCAGGGAAATATGTCGAGTTCATTCAGGATTTTTCTGAGGAGCTGGAAATGGTCGAAATAAAGTGGCCGGGAGGACACAACGTCTCGTTCCCTCCGTCACGGAATGGAGGTTACATACGTAACCTAGACGTTCCCCGTCTGTCGCTCACTTCGACGTTGTGTCGAAGAAGTGACACTAGGGGTCCAATTTAAATCACACCATGCGCTGAGCCGTGTATGTGTACACAGGAGCGGACAGGTATTTTACGTGCAGAGGCGACCAGTTGTGTCAGACTGCGCATACCCATCCCCAATGCCCCCAAAAAAGTTGACGAAATCCTTCTGTTTACCCTAGACAGGGAAGCAAGCAAACCTGGGAATGGGTCAAGCCTGGCTGGGCCTCTTTTCTCTCTGTTTCTCCGCATAGAGGAAGAACGGCCTGGGCCCTTACACGCATCGAGGGAAGGGGGTCTTACCTAGTTTCCTATAATTTCAGGGGGAAAAGAACCTGAGGATGCCACACCTGCCCGAAAGGCGGAGGTAAAGGTGGAGAATACATCACATGGGTTTTGAGGCAACATATGGAACATGGCACAGTGGTAGATCCAGCCTCAAGGAGGGGGGAGTTGCTACAACATGGCGACCGGAAGGCCACTGGGACTGCCTAAGGGAGACGCAGGTACACTTTGTAAGGGGACCGTACCACGGAAAATACACACAGGGGGAGTCCATGTAGGAGTCCTGACCTGTGGAGCACCTATTCCAGTACAGGGTAGATTAAGTACCCGCAGTGGACTGGGTCGGCGAGTTCCTCTGCTGAAATGCAGACCCAAAGGGCTAGGGAGGATACATCCAGGGATCCGGATGGGTGGGATCTCCTGGGAGAGAAAGCACAGAGTTTTACCTTGGCCGAGGGAAAGGGCAAGCGATCCACCCGGCCAGTCCATCAGCGTGTTACCGAGTTCTACCGGCTCGGACCTGAGAAAACGAGGGACGATACTGACTCAACCCTGAGATTGTATAATCTCGCAAAGGTATTAGGTGTTGCCCAACCCGCTGCTCTACATATGTCTGCTAGGGAGGTTCCTCTGGCCAGTGCCCACGAGGACGCTAGAACACGCAAGGGGGGGGGGCACAGCCTGGGTGTGATAGGCCAATGAACTGGCGTCCACCACCCAGTGGGAGAGCCTCTGTTTGGAGACAGCGTTCCCTTTCCGCTGTCCACCAAAGCAGACAAAGAGCTGCTCAGAGCATCTAAAGCTCTGTGTGTGGTCCAAGTAGGTACGTAAAGCACGTACCGGACACAGCAACGAAGGGGCTGGGTCTGCCTTCTCCAGGGGCAGCGATAGCAGGTTCACTATCTGGTCTCTAAAGGGCATGGTAGGGACCTTGGGCACGTAGCCCGGTCGTGGTCTTAGGATCACATATGTGTCTGCCGGACCGAACTCCAGGCAGGTGTCGCTAAGAGAGTACGCTTGCAGGTCCTTGACCCTCTTGATGGAGGCGAGCGCGATCAGCAGGGCCATCTTTAAAGACTGATTCTAGCGGCTCAAAGGGGGGTCTCTGGAGGCCCTCCGAGGACCATTGAGAGATCCCAGGTAGGGAACAGGCTTGGCCGGGGGGGTTCAACCTCCGGGTGCCTCTTAGGAACCTGATGATTAAGTCGTGCTTACCCAAAGACTTGAGTCTGAAGCCAGTGCTGAAGCAGTCTCATATGCATCAACCCCAGCGGCGCGACCGCCTTCATGCTGGGACTGTTGAGATCTGGCGGCAGAGTGCCGTGAGAACGGCATTTACAGGCAAATGAAATAAATTCAACAAAAGATTCTCCTCCCGGCCCTCCACCGGGGGATGGAGTGGTCTGCTTACCAGCTCCTGAGCTAACGTCTTGGTCCCTGGGTCGAACGTCTCAGGAGCGCCTGGGAGCCTTGCTGGTCCTCGAGGGGGTCTGTGAGACAGGGGGGTCTGCTTCCTGCGGTGTGCTCGACGCTGGGGCTGAGAGCTGGGCCCGAGAGCTGGACCCGGGTTGAGGAGGAGCAGGGTGTTTCTTAGCCACAGGAGGACGCCCTCGGCGGACAGACAGGGCATGGCCCATGGCGGCAGGATGTGCGAGATGGCCTCCGTCTATTTCTGTGGGCTACTCCGCCATCAAGGGCAGCGAGAGAAGATAAGAGAGTGGCTTTGTGATGAGTGGAGTGGGGTGCTCTCTATGAAGACGTCAGGTCATCATGCACCTCCGGGAAAAACAGGACCGGGGGGCGGGGCGAGGCTGTGAGCGGCACGCAGAACCCAGGAACCAGTCATCCAACCGTGATGGCTGTGGGGAGGACGGAGGTTTCCAGTCCAGCCCCATGCTGGCGGCGGCTCGGGAAAGCATGTCGGTGATCTGCACATCAGCCTCAGCCTGGGTGTGCTGGCCCGAAGGCGGCAGCCCAGGGGAGTCATCCACATCAGATGCCACGCTCTCCGATGCAGCGACGAGCTCATCCACCTCGAGCTCTAGAGGATAGGCAGGCCGGCCATGAGGCGAGCCGCTGTTGCCTCGACCACGGACGGGAGTCAACGAGCATGCTGCCTTCCCCAGATTGCCTCCAGGCACCAGCCGCATTGTCCTCAATCCCGTGGGAAGAAGGAGCAATGCAGGGGGCAGCTGGAGTGGTGTGCTTTCTGTTGAAAACGAGCTGTGACCACAACGTTGCCATTGTCAAGCCGCTGAAGTGCGCCGTAGATCCAACAGCAGGCAGAGCATCAGAGGAACAAAAGCAGGAACATATGTGTGACTCACAGCTGACTGCATACATGACCATCAGTTCCGAAGAAAATTTCTGAATGAACTCAACGTATTTCCCCACTTTTATACCCGTATGTCCGGGGGCGGGTTATGCAAATCTGTCTGTTAATTTCTCATTGGCCTTTTTTCATAGATCAGAGGCATATTCGGCGCTCAAGAGAGACCCCTAGTGTCGCTTCTTCGACACAACGTCGAAGTGAGCGACAGACGAGGAAGTGCTTTTATGTTGAAGCAGCACTTGAATTATCTACAAGGGATTTATTCTGGTAGATTTCACCATGAACAGTCTTTCTGTTTCGAGCTCATATATTAATGTCAACCATAACACAATATTGTTTTTGTTGAAATAATAAATTATTAAAAAAATATGTTCTCAGCTGAAATTACTTTCATTATTGGCTAGCAAGTACATTTAATAAGCTACTAAATGGATTACCTTGAGCCACAAGTCTATTTGGTATTGAATACCAGTATATGTTCAAGTGTCTCAGATTGCTTGAGCCCAACCTCACTGAAGTGCTCAGGAAATCAATAGGTTTGACAACAGCACTGCCTCATGTCTCATTGTTTCTCAGAAGGCTATGAGATAGAATGTGGAAAAAAATGTTCCCTTATGATTCCGTTCACTTGACATTGCATCAAAGCTGATGCTATGGGAGTGTCCTTCTACACAACCTATTTGAAACCCTTTTACAATAACGGCAATTCTAAGATTGGCTACGGTGTTTAAGCACTGCTCTTTTAGGCACAAAGCTGTCAGCAGGTGTGCAAACACCATTCTTTCAAATTTTCTTTCTTCAAGACTGCGAGCATCTCTCTCATCAAGAAGACTTCGTGTCAACATACGCAAGTCAGCAGATGTGATCCTCACCACAATGAGAAGACTCTCTGCTCCCCTGCAGTGTTTTGGCAAACATTTACTCCGCCTCACCTCTAAATTCTTTGCTGGTGAATTGGCCACTTAAGCATCCTGATTCCCCACAGTGCTTTGGCAGGAGTTTTTGCATCCCGATCATGAGAGTTGTATTCATTGCTTGGCCCATGGCTACTCCGAAGCAGCTCTAATGGAGACATATTGCCCTCACTGTGAGAGCATCAAGATGCTATCGGATCGACCTCGTTCTGAGGGACGATTCCACCTCTTGCGCTCTCCCACTTGCCTCTTATTTTACTCAGGTTGAGCTAGATGAACCAGAGGAGGATCTCGTGTTGGCACAAGCCTTGAAAGCCCCTCAATTATCTTGAAGCGGCTTCGCCTATATATTAAGGTTGACGAGCTCCGGTCCTCTGTTGAAGCACGGAACCTCATTATGTTTGGTGGTTCTGATGATGAAGATGATGACATATCCCTCGCAGCATCAGAGACTGCGAATGGTCCAATGTTGTCTAGAGCTCCTTAAATTATGAATACTGTGCACAACAGCTTCCTGGTGGTGAGCAATCTCTTCATAGAAAATGCGATAGAGATTGTTTAGAGCTTGCAAGTTTACAAAGTTCATCAACGCGGCACTCGTCCCTCTGAAAACGGTGTGCGTATTTGAACTACCTCGACAATTGGCTGTTACTGGCCCAATCAGAGGCTCTGTTATGCCAGCACAGGGACTTATTGCTCCAACATCTGAACAGCTTGGGCCTCAATGTGAACTGTGCCAAGAGAATGCTCTCCCCCATCCAACAAATCTCCTTTCTGGAAGTCCGTCGCGACTCCATGAGCAATCGTATGCGCATCTTACGAGTGAGCACGTTCAGACCATTCTCCAGTGTCTGTCTCAGTTCAAATTGGGGAGAGAACTTCCAACGAAGCTGCTTCAAAAAGCATTGGGGCTTATGGCAGCAGCATCAGCCATCCTTTCATTAGGTCTTTTAAACGTGAGATCTCTTCAGTAGATCTCTTCAATCAAAAATGATTATCAAGAATACGATTTTTTGCCATAATATCAAAGGTCTTACTAGAAAAAAATAAATTATGATCTAACGTGAATTTTCTTGATTTAAAAAATATGTTCATGCCTGATAGCATGTGCATGTAAAATGGCTAGGAAAAAGCATTTTAGCTTAGCGTAAAGCTGACCATTTAAACATTTATTTCTATTTCTTCTGCAAACTTACTTCAAACATACTTCTTTGTCTGCTCGTATTAATGTTACACTTCATAAGAAAGTGTTTCATTGCTGTTCAAATACACTTTGGATCGAATCATTTATATGTATAAATGTTTTCCATCTGAAAGGACTAAATATTAAATTAAACAAATGATAATAAAATGCAAAGGGATTTCTTCATTAATCAAAATAATTTTGAATGTATCTGTATTCTAATAACCAATTATTTAAATTGTAACTGTAGTGGAATACAGTTACTTTTATTTTGTATTTTAAATATGTAATCCCGTTACATGTATTACGTAACTCCCCAACCCTGCTTACTATGGTCAATGTGTCAATGAACAAGTCTAAATCTTCAAAGTTCCAGTGATTATAGTCAAGAATTGAACTGGGCTGGAACAGGGTTCTGGCACTTTCGATTAAAAAAAGAATGTACTGTCACAATATGTATTTGATGCACTTTTCAGCCAATATTATATTGAAGGGAAGCATGGATATTATTTTGAATCAGCATAGATGTCAGCTTGTTTGTCAGCCTGAATGCTCCGGTCTAGTTTTTGTTTTATCCAATTCACACATTCCGTCTACAATGTCTCCACTTAGCGATAGAATTACTCAAAGCTTTCAAGTTCATTATGTTAAGCATTATGCTTTGTTCTAGTCAGTTGCGGACACTGGTAAAGATGGCATATTCGAGAGCCACACTGTTCTCGAGTCTATACTTCTAAAATGTAATCAGGTACGGATTACAATTTAAATTGTGATACGTTCCGTAATCTTATAGATTACACTTTTTAGGGAATCTAATCTGAATACTTTTGGATTGCCCATTTCATATTTTGATGAAAATTTAATTGTTAATTTTAAATGTATTAAGTACCAATTAACAATCCTTTCATTATACATTAGTAAATTAAAAAATCAAACACAAATGTCATGGTTACTGTTGTCACCTCCATTCCCTGAGGGAGGGAACGAGACATTGTTTCAAATGTAGTGACACAAGGGGTCTTCCTTGTGAGCCTCGCGTACCTCTGAACTTGAGAAACCTGAGTTGCTGCTGACTCCAAAGGAGGAGATGGCGAGCGAGTTGAGACATATGACGAAAGCGCACGTCGCCTTGGCGATTTATGTACGCTACCGTTGCGGTGCTATCTGAAGGGATCAAACCGTGCTTGCCCCGGATCTGCGGGAGAAACCTCTGTAGGGCAAAGAATGCAGCCGGCAACTCTAGGCAGTTTTTGTGCCAACGCAGCTGGAGAAGCCAGCAGCTGCGTGCCTGTTGCATACGGCGCCCCAACCCAGTTTAGAGGCATCTGTGGTGACCACAACAAGTCAGGACACCTGCTCTAGGGGGGCTCTGGCCCACAGAAAACTATATATATAAAAATATATATATAACTATATAACTATCTATATAAAAGTCTATCCAAGGGTTGAAAGACTGAAGGCAGGAAGGGGTGTTTAACACTGTATGTGCCGCGGCACCATGCCCATCTCGGGAATTGAGTCGGAAGCCAGTGCTGAAGCGGTCTCATTTGCATCAGTCCGAGCGGCGCGACCGCGGCCGAGGATGCCATACACCCCAGGAGCGTCTGGAATTGTTTTAGAGGAACCACTGTGCCAGGCTCGAAGAGAGCGAGGCACCTTTGCGCTGACTGCGCACGCTCGTTCGTGAGGTGTGCTGTTATTGAGGCTGAGTCTAACTCCATGACGAGAGAAGAGATGCTATGAACCGGGGCGAGCTTGCTCTTTTCCCAGTTGATCTGAAGCCCTAGACGGCTGAGGTTCCTGAGAACCTGGTCCCTGTGAGCGCATAGCAACTCTCGAGAGGGAGCTAGTGAGTGCCTTGTCAATGTCGCGCATCTCTACCATGTTCAGCCAAAGTTGCCGTTCCTGGACCACGAGGGTGGCCATCGCCCACCCGAGTGCCCACGCTGTGACCTTCGTAGCTCTGAGAGTGAGGTCGGTGGCAGAGCACATTTCCTACAGCACATCGGGGTCGGGACTACACAGGTGCAGTTCTTTAAGTGCCTTGGCTTGGTGAACCTGCAGGAGAGCCATGGCATGCAGGGCGGAGGCGGCCTGTCTGGTGGCGCTGTAGGCTTTCGAAGTCAGCGATGACATCATCCTACAGGCCTTGGAGGGGAGTACCGGGAAATCCCGCCAGGTGGTGGTGTTCTCGGGGCATAGGTGGATCGCAACCACTCTGTCCACCTGGGGGCCTCCGTGTACCTGTTGGCCACCCCACCGTCAAGGGTAGTGAGAACGGACGAGTGAGGAGGTCGGTTCCGGGCATGCCCTCCATGACCTCGTCAGCTCGTCATGCACCTCCAGGAAGAAAGGTACCGGAGAGGGGCGTGGCTGGGAGCGGCACCTTGATCCAAGGTACCAATCGTCGAGCCATGAAGGCTGTGGGGAGGACAGAGGTTTCTGGTCTAAGCCCACGCTCACGGCAGCACGGGCAAGCATGTCGGCCATCTGCGCATCGGCCTCAGACTGGGCGGGCTGACCCGAAGGTGGCAGACCAGTCAAGTCCTCTGCATTAGACGCCTGAACGCTCTCCGATGCAACATCATCATCCAATGCTGGGGGCTCAAGGGAGAACGCAGGCTGGCCGTGAGGCCTCCCTCGTCGCTGCTGAATTGGCATTCACTTTAAAAAATGAAAGCCGCGACAGCAACGCTGTCATAGTCATGTTCTTGCATTGAGTACATGAACCATCCACAAACACTGCCTCAGTGAGATCGCTGCCCAGGCATCTATGATCGTCAGTCTTGGAGAGATATCGACTGCATCCAGGAACTTCACAGAGGTGGAAAGGCATCTTTAAAAAGACCTGCTATGTATTGCTCTTTTGTGAGTGAAAGTAAACACTTTTAGAGAAATCAAACTCTTTGTCAAACTCCTCGCCCAGGGGCGTGGACTGCACCGCATGCAGAGAGAGTACGCTGCTGGAAATGCGCTGTAGGATCCAACAGCAGTGATCTTGCCAACAGAGGTGAGTGGAACAGTGGTGAAACTTCAGCTTGCTGCTGCACAACCACTCAGCTCCGAAGAAAAACTCTGACTGACGGGCGTACACCCACTTCCCTTTATACACGTATGTCTGGGGGCGGGACATGCAAATTCTGTTTGCCAATTTCTCATTGGCCTTTTCTCAAGTTCAGAGGTACGCGAGGGTCCCAGGTAAGACCCCTTATGTCACTACATTCGACACTATGTCAAGTGAGTGACAGAAGGGGAACTTGCTATTTGTAAGTTGCTGTGTAAAAAAAGTGCTTTGAAAAAAGGGCCATAAAAAATGTATGTTAAATGAAGACAATAAGAATATGCTTGTATTATTTGTTTTAAAATAATTGTTGTTAATTAGACAGATGCTTTTTCTGCCATCCTGAAGCATGGGCTGAAGTGCATTTGCTTAGTACAAAAAAACAAAGTTTAGTGTGACTGACACCTCTGAAATATTTGTTTGCCACATGTGTTTTTACACAAAAGTACCTAAAAGTTTGGACAGATTGACAAGGGCTTGTCTGAAAAACATAATTTTCGATACAGGGTGCAAAAATAAACACTTTGGCATATATCTGTGCATTAATTTAGAAACTAAATTTAAAACAGAAACCAAATGCCCTATGGGTATGTGTGGATTGTGTTAAGCACTTTCAAAGCACTGTTTAAATTTTGGTAGCTAAATGCACACATGGCTGGATGTTACATTAAAAATTTAAAATCCGACCACACAGACTGCTCTTTTGAAATTGCTGGTGCCATGCCACAGTCCAAATCACTGAAATCAAGTTTTTTTTCCCATTCTGATGGTTGATGTGAACATTAACTGAATGATCCGTATCTGCATGATTTTATGCACTGCATTGCTACCACACGATTGGCTGATTTGATATCGCATGGATGATTGTCGGTGCCATACATGCTGCTTTGAGTATTTCAGTAAATGCTGATCTCCTGTGAGTTTCACGCACAACAGTCTTTAGAGTTTACTCAGAGTGGTGGCAAAAACAAAAACATTGAGTGAGGGGCAGTTTTGCGGATGGAAATGCCTTGTTGATGAGAGAGGTCAACGAAGAATGGCAAGATTGGTTCGAACTGACAAAGTCTATGGTAACTCGAATAACAGATCTGTACAATTGTGGTGAGAAGAATAGCATCTCAGAATGAGCTATTCTGAGATGCATGTTTGCGCTGTTTTGGCGGCACGAGGGGGACCTACACAATATTAGGCGCATGCTTTTAATGCTGTGGCTAATAAGTGTACATGTTTTATGGGTACAATTCTGGAAAACTATGGTTTTAAAAATTTTGGTTTAGAATCAGAATCTGGCAAGCAAACATTTCTTCTATCAAAAACAAAAAATATTTTTGGTGGCTGTGGCTCAGGTGGTTCAGCGGGTTGGCCACTAATCACAGGGTTGGCGGTTCAATTCCTGGCCCACATGACTCCACATGCTGAAGTGTCCTTGGGCAAGACGCTGAACCCCAAGTTGCTCCCAATGGCAGTCTAGTGCCTTGCATGGCAGTTCTCATTGGTGTGTGAATGGATGAATGAGTCACAGTGTAAAGCACTTTGAAAACTGTAAGGTAAAAAAAAAGGTAAAAAAGCGCTATATAAAGACCATATTCTTGCATGGACTGGAAAAAAATTATGAACTAGACTAATTCATAATAATAATGCACAATGCACAATCACACAAATTATATTCTTGAGATGCTAGTCATATCTGCAAACTTTAATTATGGATATTTGTTGTTAAAGTGTTGCAGTGGCTCAATTTCATCAAATGTAATCCTTTTAATGAATGTAATGTAACCCTTTTAACCCTTATTCTTAAAAGACTTTTATGTAATAAAATATTTTATTGAATATTATATTTCCTATTGAGCTGTAGTGGTAGTGATATTTTCCACCTGCATAGTAAAAGGTAGTGACAGTACGGGCTAATTAACAGTATTACAGTGTAATGTAGTACAGTGTATTTGCCTGCTGACTTACATGCATAATTGTACCTGCAGTTACAAAGGTTTTCTTATGTATGTATTTATGTACAGTACTGGCCAGGATAATGTGTGTGTTAGAGCTCTATCGTTTTGTGTGTGCACAGTGCATATGATCATGTGGGTGTGTATACAGTGGTCGTGTGGGGGGGTTAATATCTGCAGTCCAGAGGAATGTGTTTTGGGTCAGCAATGAGAATTCCTCAGTTCTGCAATAGTAGGTCACAGATTTGCTGCTTGCCTCAGCAAACTCCCACACTAGCAATGTCCTCTCTTTCGTTCTCTCACCACCTGTACTTCTCACTTACTTTTCTCCTATGACTCATTTTCAACCTTCACTTATTCAACATGAAATTTCGATTTGTGTCCTTTTGTTTTTTCTTTGTTTTCATCCAACCTCTGATCGCCTTTGTCCTGCTAAGACAACTCAAGACCTGAGGTGTTGGGGGTTGGGTGAAAATGGAGGAAAAGCTGTATGTGTATGTATGTGTATGTGTTACATATAAGTAGTCCTGTGCAAAATGAACCTACCGCCTGGTGCCTCTGTTTGTGAATGATTTCTGTTGCCTTGCCTTTATGTAGCTATAAGTTAAGGATCTTTCTTATTAAAGCAGATGCAAACTATTTAAATTACCTTTGATAAACTAAAGATTGATTTAGTCATTAGTTAGTATTCTTACTGAGGGAGTTTCCACACCTCATATGTTCTTTCAGAAATATCTATCCTTAAGATTATTTTGTCCACTAATAGTGATTAATAGTGTCAATATTTACTCACTATTATGTCAATTTTAAACCTGTATATTTTTCCACAAAACAACTGTAGTCACAGTGACCATGTCTGTCAAGCTTCAAAATATCGGGAAGAAAATATCACCCAAAAAATACCATATTAGTAGTCCATTCGACTTGTGAGCTATATTCCAAGTCTTCTGAAGTCATACAATTGTTTTTGTAAGGAGCAGATCATTGAGTCAGTGAGATGTGAACAAATCTCTCAGTCCCAGTTGTGAACCGGGTCAACAGGCTCAAAAGTATCACTCATTCACAAATCGGACTGATCCTTTTCTTAGTTCCAGCTCACTGGAGGGAAAGATTATCAATGAATTACTTACGTTTCAGTCTTTTCCTAAAACAAAGCAGTCATATGACTGGAGAGGAATATAACACACTAAAGAAGAAAATATGTCATATAGACATCTTTTAGGGTGCTTGATTTTTGTCTTTTTGGAGCTTAGTAGATTTCAAATGTGGTAGAATCTTAGTAGATTCTTAAACATTTCTCTTTTATATGTTCAGTGTAAAAATGGGTTTGGAAAAATGAGTATGAGTAAATGAAGACAGTCATTTAATTTTTGGATATACTATTCCTTTAAGGGAAAGATACTGTAGCACAGGCTGCAAAGACATATGCCATATTCAACATATGCACCCGCTGACTCACACACAGGTAGCCACATGCACAGATTCGCAGCAAACGCAAACTGGAGTATTATGTTTACATTAGTAACAAAAAGTAAGGCGATATTTGGTTTTAATTTTAGAAATTTCATTAAACATATGGCACGGAGCCTTCAGTTGGACCCTCTTTTTAATTGTACCTTTGTTACAGTGTCCTCAGTGCTCTTTTATTTGTGTTGTATCCCTGTCTTTCTTGCAGATATACCTTTATTTTTCATGTTTTTCTCTGTTTAGCCTTTCTCTTTAACTTTTGTGTTTGCTCCTTGTTCTGCATCACTCACTGCTGAAAAAGATAATAATAATTGGATATATTTAGATTTGGGTCATCAGTAATCTTCCTACGCCTATTATATATAACAAGACAAGAGTTGTAAACCTGGGACTCAATCCGCATTACATGAGAAGATATTATTGCAAGATACCTTAAAGGCTTTAGGACCCATTATGACTATGGGGATTTATGCTGTTCTCCTTGGAGATATTTGACCTTGTTGTATAAATTTAGTATTGTATAGGCATCTCAATCCTGACAGCAATATAGGGGCTCTGAAGTCTGTCCAACACTGACAAGCTTGGGTCTCAAAACAGGTGTTTCTTGTCAGAATCACAAGCTGTGCCTGTCAGCAAAGACTTTTGTCGTTTTTTCAGCGAGGTCCTGCAATGCTGTGCAGCGTACACTTTCTAGCACCACTGTATAATGTAATTATTTGACCTTGCTTAAAATTTGCAATCTGTTTGCATGCACTTTCTAAGTAAGCATGCTTATTTGGCTCAAGCATGCTTATTTAACTTAACTATATAACTACATTAACTAGTAACATTTATACTTAACCTTTTTTGTATTAAGTATTTATGTTTGATTTGAGAGGAATGGCTTGAAAATTGGCTTTGATAAAAGATTTGTCAAAAGAGCTAAAACTACATTCATTTTAAAAGTATTTATTATATTTCCCCATGAATTATTTTGACTTGAACAAGCATACATAGTTTTTGCAAGGGCAATGGCTTATGGGTATTTCCCACTGATTATTTGCCTGATAGTTTTAAGTTAATAGTAGTACTTGAAGCAAAAGTTTTAGGAACACATTATTTGAGTTACTTTACCACATTGTGACATTTATTTATTTTTTAAACATATATATATATGTGTGTGTGTGTGTGTGTGTGTGTGTGTGTGTGTGTGTGCGTGCATGCGTGTGTTCATGTGTGTGTGTGCGCGTGTGCGTGTATGTGTGTGTGTGTGTGTGTGTGTGTGTGTGTGTGTGTGTGTGTTTGTGTATTAAGAAAACTTTAGGGTTTACAGTGACGGTTACTTAAAACTAGTAATCATAGTCAAAAAATTATTAGGCTTAATTTAAATCAACCAAAGATTTTACATTTGAGAAACTATAAGTATTTACAGTGATTTATACAGTACTGTATATAAACGCCAAGCTCCTAGCTGAAGGAGAGAAAGACAGTTAAAAGTACATTCAAAACTAAAAATTCTGTCAACAGGGAAAAGGTCAATGGAATGTGCGGTCAATGGTGTGCATTGCAACACAACTCATACATGTAGAATTTAGAAAAATGCATTATTTGTATAATTATACAGGGTTTTAAGTTTCTCTAAAAAACAATTTGAAATTGTCTAGTTTGATAATCAAATTAATACATTCCAATTTGCTTTTTCCTTTCCACTGAACGTTTGTTTGAGCAAAATCATTCCAGTGGTGGTAGCTGCTCTTGTCATGAGCATAAGAAAAGTCTACCTAAGGGACCTCACAGATCCTTTCGATTTTTTTTTTTTCCAAGGCAGAACTGTGCCATGGATACATTCATCTGTGCCTTTGTTGTGTGTGCCTGTGTCTCCCCATAATTGTGCCAGTACCCCTCTATACAATGGAATTATAGAGCAACCTTTTGTACCTTTTTACAGAGGAAATGCCACCCCATCTTTCCCTCCTTAGTTGGCCCCTCTTGGGTAATGCCTGATTGACCAAAGCAACTCTTAAAGGGGTCAAAGGGCAGACAAAACAGTCTGGTGTCATGGCAACCTGACTCTCAGCAACCGGAATGATAGGATAGACAGAGAGGGGGCTTTCAGTAGGCTGTCTATCAAATTATTCTAAAATCCATCTGCTGGCTTCCACGTATCTCAAAAACACAAACATGCAAACTCCCAAATGTGATGATTGAGAAGCAGATTTTAATAATGATTTAGAGAAAATTAGGTTAAGAGAACACATGTTCCATTGTCACAATATATCAAAAGTGTATTATGAAGTACATCCATCATAAACCATGATTCTTCATTCACAGAATAAACAGATTTGAAACCATTTGCTTATTTAATTTTAATTTAAGAAAGAATTCCAATTTTGCCAACATCAATATGGCAAACTCCATCATTTAATTAAATATTTTTTCCTCTCGTACTTGACAAAAATAATTTGATATACAGTAAACACATTTCTTGACTGTCTATGTCTTATGTCTGAATATTGACTCTTTTAATTTAAATTACTCTGCTGGTAATTTATATATGGTATGCAGTTATATGTAATTCAGTATCAAATTGTCAAATAATTTTACCCCATTACACATAACCAATAGTATATTACACTTTTTCAATTAATCCAGACAAGCTAAAACTGCTTGAGTAAAAATTGTTGAGTAGGTTTCCATTGACCTAAACCATGAACATATTAATGCATGTCTATGATAAGCAAGATCCCTCCCAAGATGGATTTGGGCAAAGTACATGGTGAGTTCACAATTCTTTGTGTTCGGTGGATAAATGGAAGGCAAATGCATTCAGATCAATACCATGCCATGAGAGGGGCCCAGAGTGTGTGTTAGGGGAGGGGGAATTGGACAATGGAGCCACTGATTAATCATTCCTATGCTGTTACTGACTTTCTGTTAAAGGGGTGAGTCAGACCCTAATTTATATGTAAGTGAGTGTGTGTTTGTATGTGTTATAGGGCTACCAGGTGGTATCTCTGACAAACACAGTGGATATTGGATGCACTCTAAATGTTAGTTTCTAGCTTTTCAAAAATGATTTTGAATATTTATTAAAAATGCTAAAGAGGTTTTATCTCTACTGTTAGCAATGTGCAATCTGTTTTCCTCAAAATAATGCTTTTTTTTATTTATTTTTTAGATATTCTGAAGTATGGTTATTCTTTCCATAAAGCTTGACTGTGTGTTAAAAAGATGTGATAATTGTTAACGGGGGGCTCATCCTGGAAGGGGTTAAATACAGACACATTAGCCTACCAGACACTACACAAGAGGCAGTGGGACAAGAGTTGGGGGGAAGGGAAGTGTCACATTTCCCTGACTTTGACATCTGACCTTCTGACTGTGAACATGTACATTGCCTGAGAGGGCAGACAGGGCACAGCTGAGCACAAATCACCTCAGACTATCTGAGGACAATGATATATCATCACTCATGCATCCCAGTTTCTGTGTCTCCTTTCTCATTTGGTCATTTCACTTTTCCTTAAATATCTGTAATGTCAACTTTAACTGGTGAACTTTTTAGAACCAATTACTCTTGGTCACGTTGAAATCTTCTGTGAATCCAATGAACTTTGACTTTTTAGTATTCAAGTCATTAAAGCACACGCATTGATAAAACTCATTCATATTTGAGGACTATTCATCAATTTCATTGGGAAATATCTGTTGCTGGAGTGCTTTAGGAGTGATATACGCTCTCTGTGGTCAAACTAAACAGTGTAAACTGAATGCATCTTACTGTGATGATTGCTTTGCAACTTGAATTTTATTCTTCTGTATTCAGTATATGTATTCACGTCTAACACAGGGCTGGATTGGTAATCTGGCATACCGGGCATTTTCCCGATAGGTCGACACATTTTGGGGCAGATCATACCTGGTCTAACACATCTAGTGTTATAATACAGCGATTACATGTTCTCACTGCTAGAAATGATAAGCAATGGTAGGTTATTTGAAGACTGCTGTTAAACTTAACCTTGAACTTGAACAATGTGGTATGTGTTGACAATTCTTCCGTTTCCTGACCTCTCTACACTCTATGCAAACATCCCAAGAAGGGAACCATGGTTACGCCTTTCATCTTATAGCATTGTTACGTTGCACGCACTCAAAAGCCACAGCTGCTTGTCAACCAACTATTTGGCACTTTTGCTGAGATCAGGGCACTCGATAATACACTCATTTTTGGGACCCTTATGCATTCCTTCATTAAAAGACAAATGCTGTCTAGTACATCTATGATTGTCTCTCAATTGCCTTAAGAAACACACACTTTTTATAAAGCCCATGAGAGTTATTTCCCATTGGAGAATACCACAGACATGTCTGAGAGCACCAGCAAAGCAAATGAGTAGGCTACTCACTATCACTCTTCTAGACCTCATTTTTACTATCAGAAATATATCTCATACTTTAAGACCCTCAATTTTTTTTTTTTTTAAAGTTTAATTTTAAAAGTAATATAAAACAAGAAAAAAACAATTTGCCAATGGTGTAAGACATCCATCCATCTTCAACCGCTTATCCAAAGTCGGGTCGCAGGGGCCGCAGCTCCAGCCGGGGGCCCTAAGCTTCCCTATCCCGAGCCACATTAACCAGCTCTGACTGGGCGACCCCGAGGCGTTCCCAAGCCAGTGTGGAGATGTAATCTCTCCACCTAGTCTTGGGTCTTCCCCGAGGCCTCCTCCCAGCTGGACGTGCCTGAAACACCTCCCTAGGGAGGCGCCCAAGGGGCATCCTTACCAGATGCCCAAATCACCTCAACTGGCTCCTTTCGACATAAAGGAGCAGCGGCTCTACTCCGAGCTCCTCATGGATGACTGAGCTCCTCACCCTATCTCTAAGGGAAAAGCCCGCCACCCTTCTGAGGAAGCCCATTTCGGCCGCTTGTACTCGCGACCTAGTTCTTTCGGTCATGACCCAGCCTTCATGACCATAGATGAGGGTAGGAACAAAAATTGACCGGTAGATCGAGAGCTTTGCCTTCCGGTTCAACTCTCTTCTCATGACAACGGTGCATTTGAGCGAGTGCAATACCGCCCCCGCTGCCCCGATTCTCTGGAAAACCTCCCGCTCCATTGTCCCCTGACTCCTGAACAAGCCGCTTCACACTCGACTGCCAAGTGATCCAGTGAGAGCTGAAGGTCATGGACCGATGATGACATGAAGACTACATCATCTGCAAAAAGCAGCAATGAGATCCCCAGCCCACCGAACCGCATACCTTCCCCACCCCGTCTACGCCTCGATATCCTGTCCATGAATATCACAAACAGGATTGGTGACAAAGTGGTGTAAGACAAAGAAACTTAATTTAAAGGGGAGTTTATGCTTCTCACCCTATTGACAAATAGTGTTTTTCTTGCTTTAAACACAAACCTTACTAGATTTTGTTGTAGTTTTTCTAAAAACAAGACATAATATCTTCAGTAATTTCGATAAATAAGACATGGAGTAATATTTACATTATATTATTATATAATATTTACATTATATTCATGATGTTAGCCAGAGGGGAACTGGCCCCCACAGTGAGTCTGGTTTCTCCCAAGGTTATTTTTCTCCATTAATCAACATCTTATGAAGTTTTGTGTTCCTTGCCACAGTCGCCTTCAGCTTGCTCACTGGGGTTATTAATGCAATTATTATTTAATTATTTTTAAACACGATAAAGAATCGTATTTTATATAATTACACAATGATGATTAATCGACTTTATAGACATTACAGTTTTATCGTCTGTTAATGCTGATCTTCTGTAAAGCTGCTTTGAAACTATGTGTGTTGTGAAAGGCGCTATACAAATCAAATTGACTTGACTTGACTTGAGTACAATTTTTAATTTTCATGGTCAATGACAATTTCTTGAAATGAAAGAAATCCTACCCTTTTGTACAAAATGAGTTAACACAGTCAGGGGTGGACTGGGAAGAGAAATCACCCCTGGATTTCAAAAAATTTGTTGAGTGCTGTCCCTGTCCTTTTCTGCATATCACGGCACCGTTCTGCAGCCCTCTTCAGCCAGTCACGGCCTGTTCGACATGAATCTGCATTCACACTGCCAGCTAATTTGTCGCTGCATGTCGCCAGTGGCTGGCAGTTAAGTCTCTAGTGGTGTTTATGGAGAGTATAAACAGCACTGTTTCTTTACAATTAAAATTATTATTAAAATATCTTACGCTCTACCGTCTTCTCTCGTATTGGCTGTCGCTCCCAAAAGTCACTCTTCATTTGCATAATGTGAAACATTTCTCAACTTTGTCATGTCACTGGACACGCCCACATCCGGTTGCCAACGGTCGCCGTCACTCATGTTGCCAAAAGTCACCAGCTCTCATCAGGGCTTGACTGGTAATCTGGCATACAAGGTATTTTCCCGGTGAGCCTACGCACTTTGGGGCCAATCAAGGGTGGACTGGCCATCGGGAGAACTAAGCGGGCCAGTGGGTCAGCAGCAAAACGTGCCGAATGGGCTGCGATAAGCAAAAATGAGCCGCCGCGTTATGCAGAACGAACCACAAAACAGTGCCGCGATATGCAAAAAAGGATTTATCTTCCCAGTCCAGCACTGGCTCTCATTGAAAATGAATGAGATAAGGTCGTTTTGTCACTGCGTGTCTCTGGCAGTGTGAAAGCAGCTTAACGCCGCCCATTTGGCTATTTGCATTCCAATCTACATCTTGATGTAATCCTTCCTCATGATCACAGTGTGTTTTCATCAGCTGAATGAGAGACTCGTGCAATCCATTCACACATCAAAAACCGATATACTATTTAACCCTTTTCTGTAAATCACACCTGCAAATCCTAAAACTTTATTTCCAGGTTTAATTTATATTTTGAATAGACTCCCGATTTTTTAACCCAACTATGTGGGTTTATGTTTTCTCTTTTAATCGTTCAAAGTAATTTTGAGTGTGACCATGGTTTAAGAAGGGTGTATCTGTGTGCTGGGTTGGAAATCTCAAGGATTAATAGTGGTGTTTTCCTTATTAAATCACGTGTTGCTCTGAAAGCAAAAAAAAATTGATTAAACAAGGAATGTAGGCTGTCATATGAGCAGCCTGACCGAAGCAAAGCAGGTGAGTTTATTCACGTGATTAATCGAAAGTGAGGCGTTGCCGGCTCGTGATGTGTGAAAGGCTTGTTTGCATGTGCTGCATGAGTCTGTTGGGTATACCCAATAGGGCAGTGGTGGCTCAGCGGTTAAGGCTCTGGGTTACTGACCAGATATATATGCAGAAATGTATGTATAATGTGTGACAATTGATCAATTAATTTATTATACCGCAGTCTCGTTAATTTTTACTTTTTGTATAGCCTCCCATTCAGCTCATGAAAACACGCTGCGTGATCATGAGGAAGGATTACATCAAGATGTATATTGGAATTCAGGTGCGGAATTTATATAAATAAAATAGTAAACCTCTTTTCCGCATGCCATAAGTTGCCGACCCCTGTAACTAGCCTGTCATTTCAAACATGTTTACTGAATGGTGAAGTGTTGCACCATTCACACCTGTTTTTCTTTTCTTTTCTCAAGTGTTTTCACTTGAATCGGCAGATCATTTGTTTGATGTATTAAATTTGTGAAAATGGTCAAAAAATCTAGCAAATAAAAATGTGGCACCATAGTGTTAAAACTTTAGAGCTGTGGTTCTCAATTTTTTCAGTTAATGCCCCCCTGTGAAACAAGACCCCCAATATAAACAAAAATGAATAAAATAAATATTGTTTCATGTTTTTACTGAATAAAATCCATTTAAAAGATTTAACTACATTTTTTTCATCTTCATGTTATTGAAATTTAAAAAACAAAATAGAATGAACACTGAACAATAACAACCTTCACTAAAAAAGGATCTCAATGAATCAACTTTTGTCTCTAGGTTTTTCAGTTATTATGTGAATGATTTATGTGTTAAATATACATAATTTTTAGTTCCCCGTCTGTCGCTCACTTCGACGTTGTAACGAAGAAGCGACGCTAGGGGTCTCTCTTGAGCGCCGAATATGCCTCTGATGCATGAAAAAAGGCCAATGAGAAGTTGGCAGACAGTATTTGCATACCCCACCCATACAGGTATAAAGGCGAGGAAATACTATGAGTTCATTCAGAAATTTTCTTCGGAGCCTTGGTCATGTCAGCAGTCAGCTGCGAGTTACACACCTGTTCCTGTTCCTCTGATGCTTTGCTTGCTGTTGGATCTACAGCGCACATCTGCGGCTTTTCTCCTTCTCTGCACGGCAGTGCAGTTTGCCCCTGGGCGCTTTGACAGCACAAATTTAAGAGTTTTAAATTCTTAAAAGAGTGATTTTCTCTGTAAAAGAGTATTTTCCTCTAAAAGAGCAATACACAGCGGCGTTGAACGTCCTTTTCAGGACGCATCTTTATAAAGATGCCATTCCGCCCCTGTGTAGTTCCTGGATGCGGTAGAGTGCTCTCCGCTTCAGACGGCCACAGGCGTTGTCTCGTGTGTCTGGGTTGCGATCACATCGAGGCAGCATTTGTGGATGGCTCATGCTCTCACTGCAAGAGCATGACCATGTGAACGTCTTCCCACGGGATTCAGGATGATGCGGATGGCTGGAGGCAATCTGGGGATGGCGGCGGGTGCAGCTCTGCTGGGTATGCCCCCTCGGTCCACCGGCACACTCGTTGACTCCCGTCCGTGCTCGAGGCAACAGCGGCTCGCCTCACGGCCAGCCTGCCTATCCTCTAGAGCTAGAAGTGGATGAGCTTGCCGCTGCATCGGAGAGCGTGGCATCTGACGCAGACGACTCCCTTGGGCTGCCGCCTTCGGGCCAGCACGCCCAGGCAGAGGCAGACGCGCAGATGTCCAATATGCTTGCCCGGCCACAGCCATCGCGGCTGGATGATTGGTTCCTGGGAACACCGCACCGCTCACAGCCGTGCACACCGTGATGAGCTGACATTTACATGGAGGGTGCCGCTCTCCATACGTCATGCCAGTCGGCACGACTCACCAACGAGCGTGCTCAGTCAGTGTTGAAATGCCTCGCCTCCTTCAGGCCGGGCACAGCGGTTCCTTTCAAACTTTTCCAGAGGCTCCTGGAGCATATGGCATCCTCCGCGGTGGTCGTGCCGCTGGGGTTGATGCATATGAGACTGCTTCAGCACTGGCTTCAGACTCGATTGGCACGGATGCTAGGGTGGGTAGAATCATGTTGGGTTAACCTCCTCTTGGTCACTATAATGTGGTTCTCACTCTTGGTGGGGCACGTGGTAAGTTGTGCGTGAATGCCGTGGAGAATAGCGTGAGCCTCTACACGTGCTAGGTTTCCGTGGTAATGCACTCAACAAGCCACGTGATAAGATGCGCAGACTGACCGTCTCAGAAGCTGAGGCAACTGAGATTTGTCTTCAGCCACCCGGATTGAGGTAAGTCACTATGCCAGCATGAGGACCTAGAGCACACTGGGAATTGGGCATACCAAATTGGGGAGAAAAGAGGAAAAAAAAAAAGAGGCCAGGTGACAGGGGACCCAATAAGGCAGTGGTGCCGGACATATACCCACTGCTTATAATTGAGGAGCTCACAACACTTTTACACAGCTCCTCAGTGTTCACGAAGCTGGATCTTAAGCAAGGTTATATGAAGATACCCCTGCACAAAGACAGCAGAAACCTGACTTTGTTCGAGACTCACAGGGGGGTGTTCTGTTTCAAGAGAATTCCATTTGGCATCAGTTCAGCACCTAGCTGCTTTCAGAAGATCATGGTCTCTGTTCTAGAAGGGCTGTGTACTTAGATGATATTGATGTACACGGCAAGGACGTGGCCATTCACGATGTGTGCTTGAGATGGGTGTTCACAGCTCTGTCCAGACACAATATGATGCTAAATGCAGAAAAATATTTGTTTGCAGCCCCAGCATTAGACTTTGTGGGTCTTCAGTTGTCCAGCTCAGGCATCACACCGCAGCAGTCCAATTTAAAGGCCATCCTAAACCTCCCAGTGCCAGCCTCAGCTGGAAAGCTTGCATCCTTCCCCAGTATGACTGCTTACAATCCTGCTGACGCCAAGGAGAGGAGTGGTTCGATGGTACTGGAATGGTCCGCCAGGAGACGGAGGAGCCGCTGTCATACACCAGGAAGTGGAGGAGCCGTTGCCGTTCACCAGGGGACAGAGGAGCTGTTGCAGTCTGACAGGGGAGGTTTCTCCAGCCTGAATCTGGCGGTGGTGGTATGTGACAAGGAGGAGGGCATGGCTGGGCCTAGAGGATTCATGCCCGGCGCTGAGTTGCCCAATCAGCAGGAGAGAGATAAGAGGAGAGCCGGGGATGCCAGAGAGAGAGAGAGAGAGAGAGAGAGAAAGAGAGAGAGAGAGAGAGAGAGAGAGAGAGAGAGAGATGCAGTAGTGTTTTGTGTGTGTGCTTTTGTTATGTTTTGGTTCAGTGTTTTATGTTGAATTAATGTCTTTTTGATTGTTAATCTGGTTCCTGCTTCCTCCTTTCCCGATGAATGAAAAGCTTGTCTGACACACACGCATAAAAAGAAAATGAAACTGTAATATCTACAAAGTCTTAAGAGTCATCATTGTGTAGTTTGATTAAATTGATTGTTAATTGTGTGTAAAAATATATAATTAAATAATATTTGTATTTAGAACCCCAGTGAGCAAGTTATTAGTTATTTATGTGCAGTGCAAGTCATGGTTTAAAATTTGTAAACTAAGTGTTAAAGATTAAACAAAGATGTTGTATGAACTGTAAGATTAATGACTAAAGACTTTAAAATTTCATCCTGGATTAACTGCAGAGGTTCACATAGATGCATTGTCAAAAACAAAAATATAGATGTTTATTGAACATTGGTGATTTGTCAAATTGTTATTGCCACTTGCCATCGTTTTATAAATGCAATTAGCTACTCAAGTTTAGAAGAGTAAGAATGAGAATGAGCTTTTTTTATGCTTACACACACAATTAATTTGTTTTGGTGACAAATCTTCAAGGAAAATGAGAAACAATACAAAATAATCGAAATAAAAATCTAATGTATATAGTAATATGCAATAGAATGAAGATAGAATATGTTTACGTTATTTATGTTTAACATACATATGTTTAACATGCATCCCTTGGGCCCACCACCCATGGGAGAAACTGCAGGAGTCGGGTGCGCTGCTATATGGGTGGCAGTGAAGGCTGGGGGTCTCGACGGACCAGACCCGGGTGGCAAAGGCTAGCTCTGGGGACGTGGAATGTCAACTCGCTGGGGGGGAAGGAGCTGGAACTGGTGAGGGAGGTGAAGCGCTACCAGTTGGATCTGGTGGGGCTTACTTCGACACACAGTCTTGGCTCTGGATCCATACTCCTGGATAGGGGATGGACTTTATATTTCTCTGGAGTTGCCCATGGTGTGTGGGGATACTCACGAGTCCCTGGCTGAGCGCCGATGTGTTGGAGTTTACCCTGGTGGATGAGAGGGTCGCCTCCCTATGCCTATGGGTTGTGGGGGGGGGGGGACTCTGGCTGTTGTCTGTGCATATGCACCGAACAGCAGTTCGGAGTATTCAGCCTTCTTGGAGACCCTGAATGGAGTCCTGAAAAGGGTCCCGGTAGGGGTCTCCATAGTGATGCTGGGTGACTTCAACGCACACGTGGGAAATGACAGGGACACCTGGAGAGGTGTGATTGGGAGGAAAGGCCTCCCCGATCTGAACCAGAGTGGATATTTGTTGTTAGACTTCTGTCCCAGTCATGGATTATCTATAACAAGCACCATGTTCGAACATAAGGATGCTAATAAGTGTACGTGGTACCAGAGCACCCTAGGCCAAAGGTCAATGATCGATTTTGTAATTGTGTCGTCAGATCTGAGGCCATATGTTTTGGACACTCGGGTTAAGAGAGGGGCGGAGCTGTCAAGGGCGGAGCTGTCAACCGATCACCATCTAGTGATGAGTTGGGTCAGGGGGTGGGGAAAGACTCTGGACAGACCTGGGAAGCCCAAGTGAGTAGTGGTTAACTGGGAATGTTTGGAGGAGGTCCCTGTCCACGAGATCTTCAACTCATTCCTCCAGCTGAGCTTTTCAGGCATCCCTGTTGAGGTTGGGGACATTGAACTGGATTGGAAAATGTTCAAAGCTTCCATTGCCGAAGACGCGGTGGAGAGCTGTGGCCTCAAGGTCTTAGGTGCCTCAAAGGGCGGTAACCCTCAAACACCGTGGTGGACACTGGTGGTCAGGGAAGTCGTCTGACTGAAGAAAGAGGCCTTCCGGGATATGTTGTCCCGGAGGACTCCGGAGGCAGTTGCAAGGTACCAACAGGCCGGAACATCTGCGATCTCTGCCATGAGGGAGGCAAAGCAGTGGGTGTGGGAAAAGTTTGGAGAAGCCTTTGAGAAGGACTTTCCGTCCGCACCAAATTACTTCTGGAAAACCGTCCGCCACCTTAGGGGGGGAAATGGGGAACCATCCAAGCTGTATACAGCAAAGATGGGACACTGTTGACCTCAACCGAGGGGGTTATTGGACGGTGGAAGGAACACTTTGAAGAACTCCTATATCCCAACACACCCTCTATGCTGGAGACAGAGCCGGAGGCTGATGGGGGATCAGATTAAATTTCCCTGCTGGAGGTCATTGAGGTAGTCAAACAACTCCGCAGTGGTAAAGCCCCAGGTATTGATGAGATCTGACCAGAAATGCTGAAAGCTTTGGATGTGGGGATGGTGTTATTGATGACACGCCGCTTCAGCATTGCGTGGAAGTCCGGGACAGTACCCAAGGACTGGCAAAATGGGGTGGTGGTTCCTCTCAAAAAGGGGGATCAGAGAGTGTGTGCCAACTACAGGGGTATTACACTTCTCAGCCTCCCTGGTAAAGCTTACTCCAAGGTTCTGGAGAGGAGGGTTCAGACAATCGTCGAACCTCAGATTGAAGAGGAACAATACAGGTTCCGTCCTGGAACGACGGACTAGATCTTTTCTCACACAAGGATCCTGGAGGGGGCCTGGGAGTATGCCCCTTCCAGTCTACATGTGTTTTGTGGATCTGGAGAAGGCGTATGACCAGGTCTCCCAGGAGATTCTGTGGGAGGTGCTGCGGGAGTAAGGGGTGGGGGGGTCCCTTCTTAGGGCGATCCAATCCCTGTACGTCCAAAGTGAGAGCTGTCCGGGTCCAGGTCCTTGGCATGAAGTTGAGTTCATTCCATGTGGAGGTTGGAGACCTCATCGCTGCTTTTTGCAGATTATGTGGTCTTCATGTAATCATCGGTCCATGACCTTCAGCTCTCACTGGATCGCTTGGAAATTGTGAAGCGGCTGGGATGAGGATTAGCACCTCTAAATCTGAGGCCATGGTTCTCAGCTGAAACCGATGGAGTGCGTACTCCGGGTAGGGAAGGAGGTATTGCCCCAAGTGAAGGAGTATAAGTACCTTGGTGTCTTGTTCATGAAGGACAAATGGAGTGGGAGGTTGGCCGGAGAATCGGGGCAGCGGGGGTGGTATTGCACTCGCTCTAATGCACCGTTGTCAAGAAAAGAGAGTTGAGCCGGAAGGCAAAGCTCTCAATCTACCGGTCAATTTTCGTTCCTACCCTCACCTATGTTCATTAAGGATGGGTTATGACCGAAAGAACTAGGTTGTGAGTACAAGCAGCCGTAATGGGTTTCCTCAGAAGGGTGGCGGGCTTCTCCCTTAGAGATAGGGTGAGGAGCTCAGTCATCCGTGAGGAGCTTGGAGTAGAGCCACTGCTCCTCTGTGCTGAAAGGAGCCAATTGAGGTGATTTGGGTATCTGGTAAGGATGCCCCCGGGGCGCCTCCCTAGAGAGGCGTTTCAGGCACGTTTGGGGCCCCCTGCTGGAGCTGCTGCCCCCACGACCCGACTTTGGATAAGCGGTTGAAGATGGATGGATGGATGTTTAACATGCACAGTTTTAAACACTCTGCATTGTGCCAAGAACACCCCTTACCCTTGATAAAATAAGTGACGTGTCGTATTTCTTTACTGTAATTTTTTTTACACAAGAAATTGGAAATTAAACCTGATTCTCATTGAGAATGTTGCAGAGTCTCCATTGCAAGTTTTGGTCGATTATATATGGAGTAATATTCCACCCATCAAAATTCAGAATTATTTCTCCAAAAGCGATTATGGACCTTTATGTCACAGTGTTTCATTTTTACAGAGTGCTTCTACCATTACTGAGATTTGCCAGCTGATCTGTAAAGATGTCACCAATCCTATTAACGTAACCATATCAATATGCATACAGAGGGGCTGCTTTTACTATTGCGTAGAGTCGAAAGACCATCAAACAAGTCCGATTCATGTTTGACTCTAGTGAACTAATTCCTGACAAGTCTTTGAAATTAATCCTCTCTAGCCAGAACTGCAGAATGCATCCTCCTCTCTTCTGTGGATTGTTGTGACTTGCTGTGAGTCCTCGTCAAGACTGATAAGATTAGCGTGGGCTCTGTTCTCACCCTAGGACACAAAGTATGTGGAACAGAATCAGCTGATGGGAATTTATGTTGAACTGTTTAATTGTGTTAGATATGTTATGCTTTAGAGTATGAAATTGGCCTGGAACAGAAAAGTTATTTGGTTTTCCTTTGATAGCTCCATAAATGGAGATAAAAAAGTGACAAAAGAGAATTAACTTTGATTGCTGAAGCTTCCTTTCATGTATGTTTGATTTCTGCCATCAGCAGTGACCTGTATGTCACCCATCTAATATAGTGTGTGTCGATGAGATTACTGTCAGGCAGAAGGTTGAATTTTTTTGCATGTGCAGAAGCCTGTCAAAACAGACATAAAATATGAATTACATACCAGAGATCTGGGGCTGGAGTGTTTATATTTAAACACTTGTGTGCGTTCTTGCCGTGATGTCACAATTATCTGGGTAAGATGATGCATCGGGGGAAAACCCTGGCAGTCTGTATAAAAAAAATCTTAATGAAAACATATGCTTGCAAGCACAAGACAGAAAATTCCTACTTTAACAGTAATACAGCTAATTTTATAGCATGCAACCAAAATAATCAATAATTTTTTTATATATATATAAATGTGCACAGTGGCATTAATTTGTATACTGGATCACTTTGTTTTTTTAAAGGGATATTTCACACAAACACACCCTTATGTTGTTCTAAACATGTATACATTTATTTTTTTCTGTGGAACACAAAAAGAAGAATGTAAGGAGGATTGTTAACCATAGACACCGTTAATTTCAATTAAATAGAAAAAGATGCAATGAAAGTGAATGGTGACTGGGACTAACGTTCTTCCTAACCTCCAAATCTCTTTTTCTCTTCCACAGATGAAAGAAGGTCATAAGGATTTGAAACAACTTGATGGTGAGTAAATGATGACATAATTTTTATTTTGGGGTGAATTATCCTTTTAAGCTTCCAATCTTTAGTTTTTTCATTAGGTTGGTCTCCAATGCTTCACCTGAGATCTGCTTTAATCATCCTGTGGGACTACAGTTGTTCATTCCTCTTGTTGGACATAAAATTCAAAGGCAGACCAGCTGGTCAGTGATCAGGTAACCATTCCTCTTTCTCCCTTCTTCATTCTCCTCTCTTTGTCTTCTGTGTCTCTAATGCTTGCACACCAGGCCCCCCATGAGACCCTCAGCCAACCCAGGGACACCCCTAATATAAAAACTACCTGATTATCTTGGTAACTCTGTATAATAACTTCCACTTATAAGCTGTCGAATTAACACGTACATTCCCAGTGTTATTAATTATCTAAAAAATCATGTGTAAAAAATTGGCTAAAATAACCATTACTTGTATGTAAATTCCGTGATAAAAAGATGAGCAAGAAGCTTGAAATATTTATGATTTTGTGTGTTTACAAGCTAGCAGGGGACAGTCAACCCTCCTCACTGTCCTCACAAGCAGTGTGGCCATAGAGAGCCAATTACACAGGACAATTTTCTTTGCGGCTCATTGTTGCTTATCGTGGCCTATTCTGCACATTTCACGGCCGAACCACCGGCCCGCTCGGTTCTCCCAATGGACATTCCACACCTGATCGGCCCAAAAGTGCATCGGCCCACCGGGAAAATACCAGGTATGCCAGATTACCAGTCCAGCCCTGGTCATGTTCCTCTCCTTATCCTTAACAATCTCCCAATATCCTTCATACTGTATATATACTGACTTGTAGGTCTGTCGGTGAGTCAACATTCATTATAGGAAATTCCTTTGAACTGCCTCACATTTCTAATTTGTTTCTCACTCTTTTCTTACTCTTTACTTTCAAAAGGGTTGCATTAATTGAAAAAGCAGCACTTCATTCACTAAGTTGCTCTCTGAATATTTCTGATTGTGGCTTTTGCTGAATATCCTTGAAATTTAATTTAATAATACCTGATAATACCTGCTGACCTTCATATTTTAAAGCTGACTAGAGCAATGTGAGAATCTCTGTTTCCTATCCAACAGAGCTCAGTCCCACCAACATGCCTGGCATACACACTAACCCCTCTGACGTGATTGACAACTCTGCCCTAGCAACCGCTTGGCATGTTGCCAGGCTGCCCAGGGTTGCCAGGGAATGTGTTCCCATAGCAACATGTTTAACCACTTTATTTGCCACCTTGAAATGTAGCAAAGGTTTTGCAAAGAGGCAGAAAGGGATTACTGATGAAATTGCCCTGGAAGAAAATGTGATAAAAGCTGATATATTATTTGAGATTCAGTTTGGTTCTATGTGTTACATAATTTTTTCTTTAGTATTTGGCTTTTGCATGTTTTTTTATTATAATTTTTTTATTTATTTCTTTATTTGAAAAGGGACCATGAACAATTTTTAACATAAATGTTTCCATTTGATGCATTGTACCGGATTTTCATCCTAAGTCCTCTGGCAGGTCATCTCTAACATAAATGATAAAATAACACAAACCGTGCCTACATACAATAAAACTTACATACACACAGATCTTATCATGGCCCAAAAACAAACAAATGAGAAAAAAAAAAAAAATATTAAGGAGTCAATTTAACCATGTCAATGTTCACAGAGTTGGGTCGATTTAAAAAAAAATAAAATGTTAGCTTCAATTTAAAAAGACCAATAGATTTACACCCTTTTATATCATCTGATAAGGCATTCCAATGAGTAGTTGCTTTCACTGAGAAAGACGATAGTCCAAAAGCAGAATGACGAAAAGAACAACACAATCACTTATGGATAATAACCTGGTAGATCTTGGTGTTTTTGGAATGAAAATTAATAAAATCACAGAGTACAGAAGGGGCCAAACCATTTAAAATGTTATATACCATACACAAATGTGAAAAAAAGTCTAAAATTGTCAAAACTCAAAAAATTATGTTTCTCTAAGATCCTACAATGATGACAATGAAGTCTGTTTATATAGGGATTTTAAGGGTTTATCACAGTTTCACCAGATTGACCCCAACATGTCAGACAATATGACATATGAGAAAGGATCATGAAAATTGTAATATAATTTGTCTAAAATTTGTCAAGTTATATTTAGTAATACTCGCCATATTCTTTATATGTTATAATGTCATTTTTTAGTTTTTTGTTAAACAGTGGTACTGTGTATGATTTTTTATTATGGTGTAGATTCAATGTAATTTAATTTAGCTTTAATGATGGTTAAAGGTCCCATTTTCTGACATTCATTTGTCAGACATAGTGTAACCGGCCATGCTTGGAGTTTACAGACTGCACAGCTGGCTACCATTACAATAGCATAGAGAAGTGTGCTAACCATGTTGTATTACTGTCATGCAGATGAATATTAAAGTCAGCAATAAGACACTTGCAGCTTTAAAAAGCTTGTGCACATCCTTGTTTATCATTTATAAGTGAGTACCTGTGTACATACTGTATTTATAAGTGAATACCAATGTACACGTGTAACCCAAACCTTGACGAATACCATCACAAATTAACAAAATCAAACGCAACAATCTTTTCAAAGAACATAAACTTGTTTGATGCATTGTAGGGTCAGGTTTAAGAAGTCTAATTGTTGTTCTGTGATCTATTGAAATGTATATGGAAAGTGGCTGTAAGAAAAAGTCAGGTGTCATTTGCACCCTCAGACTTTTGAGTCAAGTGGATTTTGTTGGGGAAAAAAATGTTGTTGGAAAAAAGTGATAGGACATATAAAGAAAGGGACGTCTTAGAATGAAACCAGATGAGAGATAAATAGAAATGTCAACTATGTAGAGTAGGAAAAAAAGGTACATTGGGACAGGCCTGACTACACTTACAGGTGGTGTGAGAGGACAGAGATTATTTAGCAGAGACAGGATGGGAGAATGAATGAATGGGAGAAATTGGAATATCCAACCATGAAGCTCTAGTGCCCAATGGTCATCGAATGATTAAAGTCCCACCTTACAGGTAAAAGAGACATCGCCTGTCAGTCATCTTGTGAAAGTGCATGCACATTAGCTATGCAAGCTGGGGAAATTGTAAAGAAGCACAATTTTTGATGCCAGCATTGTCGAATTTTACTGCTAATTTTAAATATGTTCTTTGATCGTTATCTTGACAAACCATTTTTGAGATGTTGGTGTTCCCCATTCAAGTAGATCGGAGTTACACTGGCATTAGTGGAAATAGTTTCCAGGAGCGTTCCAGATAGGGCCGACAGTGGACTGACTTGCTAGAAAGACTTTGGAAAGGATTCAAAATGTAAACATTATTTGAAAGATAACAGGGCAAAAACCTGCAGAAGAAATGGACATTGGACAAATAACCCATCTGGAAACACACTAATTGGGGCCCTGGTATTGCCATGGTAACATGCCACAGGACTGGTTTGTCACTTGTTATTTGTTTTGTCAATTCTGCCAAAAAATACCATGTAAAATGTTTTTTATGTCAAATCAACAGTAACTGGCAACAAATAGCCATTAAGCTTCTGTATTCTGTACCACAGTAAAATGACTGTAAACCATCTACGGTAATTTACAGCATACTGTATAATGATTTACAGTATGTGCTTGTGGTGATGTGGGCGTGGCCGAGCAATGTCTGTGGAGAGTGAGGCCGGGAGAGGAAGAGCAGTAAAGATTGGCACCTGGGGGGAATTATCTCTAACAGCTTTTTATATTACAGTGAAGAGCTGGAGAGAGATAAAGAGCAGACAGAGCCGCAGTTGGGGAGAAAGGAACTGAGGTGCTATGACAACGCTGCAGAGTTTACATTAAATAAAATAATTTTATGTTAAAGATTATTGAGCAACTGAGTTTGAGTATGTTGGTGTGTGTGCTGAAAAGCCTCAATAAAAAATATGCAAATGTGTAAACTGGTTCCCACTCATTACCTGAGACTGACCTGAAATGCATCACAGTGGTGCTAAAACGTAGGATACCGAGGAAGGAATCGCCATCATGGAGTCCTTGCCACTGGCTGAAGTGATTAAAGCTCTCACAGGCATCCACTAAATCCAGCATCAGGCTCTCCTGGATCTACACACGGAGCAAGAACAGCTGTTTCAGGTCCTCCTTCAGGCCCAAACTGAGGACAGGAGGTGTTATGGAGCTTAGCACCCCAGGTGGAAACTTCAACCGTGACCCCAGCCACAGCCTCGGCCATCACCCATGTCACACTCGTGAATAAAAGCCCGCAGGACGCCGTGGCAGCGATCGATCTGGTGGTGCTGGAGAAATTAATCTCTTTGAAAAGGGACATCAGAATGGGTCCAATGCCACCACCCAGTGTCGCTGGATGAGGCTGTCCAGCTGGCTGAGGACCAATTGGTGGCGTATCAGGGGGCTGGCAAGCCCTCTTCTATCTCTCTCTCTCTCTTCATTCTCCCTCCTCCCCTCCTGTTTCCCCTGTCCTGTCCCTACTTCCTTGAAATGGGCAGTTGTTCCCCAAAAACTGGCTTCGCAGTCCCAGGGACCTTTTAATCCACCGGTTCCCCTTATTTCTCTCTCTGTTCTCCTCCCCAGGTGGGTGAATCCGCTGCCATGGGTGTGGGTGGGAAGTCTGGGCCAGTCTGCTGGAATTGTGCTGACCCCAATCGAGCTGGAGTGTACCGGATACCAGTGAGTATTAAGGGGGGTACATACCAAGCCTTGCTGGATTCAGGTTGTAATCAAACCTTCATTCACCAAAGCTTGGTTCAATCCGAGGATTTGGATACAGGCAGGCGGGTATTCAAAATTGAATATTGGGGACAAAAGCATAAAGTTGAGGCTGTGGTTAGTCCCTGCCTCTCCCATCCACTAATTTTGGGTTTGAATTGGCCAGAATTTATTAAGGGGAATTTGTGTTGATGGGTCCTGTAACAAAGTGTATCATGTGTGGTGTGCGATTCGCTGGCTGGGGAGGCGGTACCAGGGCCGACTACGTCAGCTACACGTCAGGATGACGGAAGGGAGGAGGAACATGTGGATTCCCCCACCCTTAGAGGGTTCCCTGCAGGGGATTTCCCTCTGGAGCAGACATCAGATGAGACCCTTAGGTACGCCTTTGCCCAAGTGAATAAGATTATTGAGGATCGGTTGTTTTGAGTGAGCACACTCAGACAAGAGATTACAACACAACTGTTAATACAGAAGAGCCATCAGGAAATGCTATTCCAGATGACTCATCATAATCCAATTTGCAGGCCACTGGAAAAACACTAAATTGTCTGATGGCCCATTTCTATTGGTGGGCGTTCACTGGGATGTTTGCAGGTGGTTTGTGGCATGCCACTAATGTCAGCTGGTGAATCCGGCAGTCACCCAAAACGCCATTGCGCCCCCTTCCATTGATATTGGTCCCATTTGAAAGAATTGGCATGGACCTTGTTGGGCCATTAGAGCAGATGTCATGCGGATATCACTTTGTTTTGACTCTGGTGGACTCCACAACACAATATCCAGAAGCATTGCCTCTGTGCAACATCTCAGCATGAAGTGTTGCGGCTTCAGAATTATCTCCCAAGTGGGGATTCCAAAAGAAATCTTCACTGATCAGGGCACTATGTTTATGTCAGGTACACTACGCGAACTGTATGAATTATTGGGGATTCAATTTATTCGGACCAGTGTTTACCACTCCCAAATGGATGGCTTGGTCAAACTATTAAATCAGACCCTAAAGAATATGATTTGTATGTTGGTGCACAAATACACTTGAATTTGGAACAAGTGGCTTGAGCTCCTTTTATTTGCAGTGCAAAAGGTCCCGCAAGCCTCCTCAGGGTTCTAAATATTTTAATAATTGTATGAATGTTGACTGCACAGCGTGCACGACATCCTACTGGAAAATTGGGAGGAGGGACCTTCAAACAGTAAAAACTAAATTCAATACATTCTTGACATGAAAGCAAAACTCCACAAAGTGGGGAAATTAACACAGGAGAATTTGCTCCAGGCTCAAGAATGTCAAAGCCGGCCTTATAATAGGGGTACTCAGCAACAGGAATTTACACCAGGAGATAAATTCCTTGCATTGCTCCCCAAATCAAGCTCTAAATTACTCGCCAAGTGGAAAGGACTCTTTAAGGTCACACGGTGAGTTGGGGAAGTCGATTATGAGGTTAAAGGAATTGATAGAGTCAGAACACGTCAGATTTACCACCTCAATCTTCTAAAACCATGGAGAGAAGTGGTCCCCATGACTTTGGCAATGGTGGTTCCAGAGTGGGAAGAGCTGGGTGAACTTAAAAGCCACTGATCGAGTCACCCTGGTCACTTGAGGAGACCACCTCCTGGAGGTTGCCAGGTTGCAAGGAGAGTTCTCCAATGTGTTCCACATCTTTCTGGTCCTATGAATCTCATAGAGCACAATATCGAAATGAACTCAGGGGTAGTGGTACATAGCCGGCCCCACTGATTACCCGAACACAAAAAAAAGTGGTACAAGAGGAATTGGAAACCATACTAGATATGGGGCTAATAGAAGAATCCGTGACCGGGCCAGCCCGATGGTGTTGGTTCCAAAGAGCAATGGCTCGGTTCATTTCTGTGTGTATTATAGAAAAGTCATTGCGGTCTAAGTTTGAAGCTTACTTGATGCCTCAGATTGATGAACTGCTCTATTGGTTAGATGCGGCTTGATTTTATTAGACACTGAATTTGACAAAGGGATATTGGCAAATCCCCTTAACTCCTGTGTCCCATGAAAAAAGTCCAGTCCTTTTGGCTTACACTAATTTGTCACCCTTCCTTTCAGTTTATTCAGGGCTCATGGATAGAATCCTCAGACCACACGCCACCTATTCCGCTGAATATCTTTTCTTAACCTGGTTGGAAGTTAGTTTGCAGTGCACTCCTTTATTGTCTGTATACTCCTTCATTTTCTCTGTTTCATTTTCACCTTTTCGTGCAGGTAATTTCCATCTATGTCGGTATCAGTTGATTTTATTATGTAAAGCTTTATTCTCATTATTCTCCCATAAAGCTGGATTATCAGTGATGGTATGTGGTGTGGATCTATAATCCATGAGAAACTGAAGAGTGAATGATTTCCATGACTGACCCCGAAGCGTAGCTGTTTGTAAGCAGACTTTTGACACTCTTTCTACTTCATCGCTAGAAGGAGGATAGTGCACAGAGGACTTGAGGTGTCTTATTCCCCATTTCTTTAGGAATTCTGGGAACTTATGTGAGACATACTGGCTCCCGTTGTCCAACACAAGTTCACAAGAGTTTCCTTCTCGGCTAAAGACTGAGATAAGCATTGTAATTACTGAAGATGTATCTACTTTAGAGTAAAAAGCAACCTCTGGCCATTTATTATAGTAGTCTACCATATTGATCGCGTATCTACAGTCATGTGGAGCTAAATCAAAGGGTCCCACAATATCCACACCCACCTTTTCTCATGCTGCATCTGGAAGAGGAACAGGTGTGAGTGGATCAGTATGATTAACTGAGGTCTTATCATGTTGTCTGCAGAAAGAGCACTGCTTGATATAAGCTTCTGCCTGTAAGTCCATTTTAGGCCACCAGTACATTTCCCTAAGGTGTTGTTTTGCACAAACAATGCCTTGGTTGCTTTCATGAGCAAGTTCTATCATCCTTTTTCTCATTGTTTGTGGAACTATCAGACGGTAAGTACCTCTGATAACACAATCATTCACAACTGTGAGTTAATCTCGAATCGGATAATATGCTCTGAGGTTGTCGTTACCTGACTTCCATGTCAACCACTATGTCTGTATCTGTGTATGGAGTTCTGTGAGCTCTGGGCAGGATCGGCATGCAGCTTTAAAGTCATCCTTTGAGGCTGTATTGGGTCAGTCAGTACAGCCACCACAGACTCCACCATACTGTCACTGTTTTCCACTGTATCAGAGAGTGGTAATCTTGAGAGACAATCAGTGACCTGGTTTACGGTTCATTTCCTGTACTGAACATCATAATTCAATTCAAGCAAACAGGCAGACCATCTTGCATCCCGGAGGCCAGCTCTTTTAATACCTTTTGTGGTCAGTAGAGTTGTGAAAGCTTGATGGTCTGTACGGAGTATGAATTTTCTTTCCGACAGCCAGGTTCTCCACTTGTCTGCTTCTCAGATACTTGCTAAGGCTTCCTTCTCTACAGTGGAGTATTTCCTCTCAGCCGCAGACAAACTTCGCAATGCAAATGCAACTGTCTGTTCTGTCCTCGTCTCTGTGACTTGAGTGAGGACCGCTCCAAAGCCATAGTGTGAGGCATCTGTGAAAATAACTGTCTGCAGTCTGGGACCGAACAGGGCTAAAACAGAACTGTATACAATCATGTCCTTCACTTTGTTCCTGTTATGTAGAGCCAAAAATAATCACATCATCAAAATACCATTGTACGCCTTTTAGAATTGTTGTGCTCATCATTTTCTGGAAGGCTGCAGATGCTGAACTAAGGTCTGTATGCATTTCAACTTGATGATAAGCATGTTTCAGATCTAAGGTGGAAGACATTACTGCACCTCTCAGTTTGGATAAAATATCCTAAAATAATGGAAGTGGGTGACTGTCCACCACTACTTCCTTATTAGGCTCCCGCAGGTCTAAACATATGTGTGTCCTTCCTGTTTTCTTTTGGGTGACTACTATAGGAGATACCCATTAAAAGGAGTACATTTTCTCAATAATTACATGTTGTTCTAAGTTCTTCAGACACTGCCTCACGGACAGACAGAGGTAATCGTCTGAGTTTTCGTTGGACTGGTCTTACCTCTGGCCGGATCTTGACTTTATGGATAAAGCTTTTTGCACAGCTGAAGTCAGCAGAGGGTTCAACAGCTGTCTCTACTGTAGACTGAAGCATCACACAGTTAGGTTGAGTTTCTGGCAACAGCTGACCACCAGATATCAGCAGGTTCAGTGCTGTCACTAGATCCATTCCCAAAATGTTTTTTCCTGTTTGAACAATGTAAATTTCCAAAGATGCAGTTACATTTTGGTAAGTAATATCTACCTTTAGGCATACAATGAACGGCAGTTTTTCTTTAAAGTATGTTACTAATTGTAGTTTGGGTTTAGTGAGAGGGCATTTAGATAATTTTGTCTTGTAGACACATTCAGGAAGGATGGACACAGCTAAGTCTGTGTCAATAAGCAGGTCCAGAACTCAGACTGATTGTGTTGTGCAGTAATCTCACCAGATCACATTAGCTTTCTTTGTTTTGCTGAATTTTGTTGTACACGAAGAACAGTTAATTCTGGTACAGCAAGTTTGTTAACTGTTTTCTCTTTGGATTTGCATATTTTAGCAAAATGGCCAATTTTTCCAGAGGATTTGCATTTAGCATTTTTGGATATAGGCAAGATGCATCATTTGCTATGTGACTGGCAGAGCCACAATGATAGCAGTGAGCAGGAGTTTTTTCCAGCATTATCTTAACCTCAGCAATGGCAGTTTCAATTTGTCTGGAAATGTCCAGTGCTTTATCAAGGGTCAAATCAGATTCAAGTAGTAATCTCTCTCAAATACGAGGCACAGATTTTTTTCTCAATTAGTTGTTCACATACCATTTTCAAATGCACTGAACGCACAAGTTGTAACTAACTCGCGTAGAGCCTCTATGTAATGATCCATCAACTCACCCACATGTCAAACACATTGTCTGAAGGAGTATGTTTCTGCTACCACATTAACCTTGGGTTGAAAGAAGGTTGTCAATGCAGTCACAGTCCCACTGTATTCATCTTGTTCAAGTGGCAATGTATTGTACCGGCGTTGTCATTCCGCTCCTAAGATTTGGTTGTGCAAATCAACAAAGAGGCATTTGTAATAAACTCAAACTTTACTGAACTCTTTTCAACATGTCAGTACATCGTGCTATTCTCTCTTTCTTACCCTGCACATGCATACTTCATTATTAAAGGGCTAGTGTATATAAGCAGAACACAACAAATATATTTTTGCTGTATGGTAAAATTAATTACGGTAATTGTTTGTATGTTGTATATTAAATTGCTGTGTCCATACCACAGAACTAACCACAATAAGCACAGTTTGAGTTACAGAGTTAGAGTAATTAACTTCAATCTATTACAAGTAATAAAAAGAAGAATGAAACAATTGATGCCTTTTCTGCAAACTGATCATTTATTACAAAATAAATCCAGAGTGGGAGCACAAAAATCACATAAATGTTATTCATAAAGGTAAGTTATTACTACAACACATAAAAGTCAATTCAAAAACTTCATTTCACAAAACTGTTATTAAGTTCACCAGATGTCAAAATGTCTGAAAGAACACTCTCCAGTTCTTTGCATGTCCAGACCTAGAGAACAAAATACAAAAATCCGTTCATACCATGTAACTTAAGTCTTTATATCAACATGGCATTAAGAGATGGAGATAGACGTTACTTACATATAGAATACAATTCTGAGCAAAAAATTTACACATATTATATTTGTAAATAACATAACTTCATTTTGAATGGTCATGGGTCAAGTAAAGTGGCCGGTGTAACGCAGCAGCACATAAAAATAAAATAACAAATAGGGTATCCAACAAGCTGCACACATTCGAATGGTGTAAAAACAACCTTTGTTCACTGACAAGATAATTTGGTCACTTAGTACATAAAAACTTGTAAGTGTTTAGTTAAATACTAAACAGAATGGTGTTTATAATGCTAGTATCTGTTTGAGAATGTAAACTTAAAGTTACAAAGCTACTTGTCGAAAAGTATGTGCAGATGTTCATTATAAAATGATTAATGTTTTACATTTTTTTTATAAACTGCTAAAAATGAATTGTGTGTTTTTGTTGCTCACCTGGTTCAGTCAAAAAGAGATCACTTTGCTTCTGCTCATCTCATGGCAGAAGTAACGAGGAGTTGAGTGCAGGCTCAACGGTCATATATTTTCAGGTACATTCCCATACAGTTCTACTTTTTATGTGATTGTAAGAGTAAGTCCAATGCATAGAAGACATCTCCAGGGTTTCGTCTTTTTGATAGTAGATCACTGAATAACAGCAACATAGTATCTACAGTAAGTTGTAGTGGGAAATACAGTAATAATACTGTCAAAACAACAAAAATTATTTACAGTGTCTGACAGAATCTTAGAGTTTCATGCTAGGGGTTACCTATTAAAAAAGTAATGTGTGTGTGTGTGTGTGTGTGTGTGTGTGTGTGTGTCTGAGAGAGAGAGAGAGAGAGAGAGAGAGAGAATTTTTTTTGTATTTACAAGGACATTTTTAGGTTACACACTAGTAACTACGAGGGTATTATGCTATAAATGTGGTTTATAATTCAGACTGCTTTAAAAACATTCTAAACAATGTAATTTGATCCATTTGACACATTCCTTCTCTATTTAGCGAGTGTACGTGTTCAAAAATATTTGAAGTTCATACACACAATACACATTTGACCCCTATATACCCCATCTTACAGCAGTGATAATTTTCTATGCTGGTTTAGGTTGGGATTATGATTGTAAGCGCTGATTTTGTGCTACTTGGTGGAACAGCCATGCTGTTATCAGTAAAATCATCCATCAACCACTGTAGATAGGTAAAGTTTGTCAAAACAAATGTTGATGTTTGCCAATAAATCCTAGCCAAAAGGTTTTTTTTTGTTTTTTTTTAAATAAAACCTTGAAGTATGAAAGAA
>JAVLUX010000015.1:23620000-23690000 GCA_032164185.1 Moxostoma hubbsi
CCTGTGGTATCTGGCACAGTTGCTAGGTGGGGTCTCCATGGATCGGACTTGCTGGTACAGCACATCCAATAGATGCTCAATCAGATTGAAATCTAAGGAATTTGGAGGCAATCAACACAGTGAACTCTTTGTTATGTTCCTCAAACCATTCCTGAACCATTTTTGCAGTGTGGCAGGGGGCATTATCCTGCTGAAAGAGGCCACTGCCATCAGGGAGTACCGTTGCCATGAAGGCGTGTACGTCGTCTGCAACAATCTTTAGGTAGGTGATATGTGTCAAAACACATTGCTAAGAGCATCACACTGCCTCCGCTGGCCTGCCTTCTCCCCATGATGCATCCTGCTGCCATCTCTTCCCCAATTAAACTACGCACATGCACCCGGCCATCCACATGATTTAAAAGAAAACGTGAATCATCAGACCAGACCATCAGTGGCCTTCTTTCATTTCTCCATGGTTCAGTTCTGATGCTCACATGCCCATTGTAGGTGTTTTTGGAGGTGGACAGGGATCAGCATGAGCACTCTGACCGGTCTGTGGCTACGCAGCCCCATATGCACTGTGTGTTCTGACACCTTTCTATCATGGTCAGCATTTAGTTTTTCAGCAATTTGTGCTACAGTATCTCTTCTGTGGGATCGGAACAGATTGGCTAGCCTTCGCTCCCCACGCGATCAATGAGCCTTGGGCGCCAATGACCCTGTCGTGGTTCACCGGTTGTCCTTTCTTGGTCCACTTTTGGTAGGTACTAACCACTGCATACCATGAACACACCACTAGACCTGCTGTTTTAGAGACCCAGACATCTGTCTAGCAATTTGGCCCTTGTCAAAGTTGCTCAGATTATTAAGATTGTTTTCCTGCTTCCAACACATGAAATTCAAGAACGGACTGTTCACTTTCTGCCTAATAAATCCCACCCTTTGACCGTTGCAATTGTAACGAGATAATAAATGTTATTCACTTCATTTGTCAGTGGTTTTAATGTTGTGGCTGATCAGTTTATATCTATTTGAATATGCATTAGTGAGGTAGTATTGTAGTGGAAATATTTTTAACATGCAAATGTTTTGACATGTGCCATTTAAGTTAATCCTCTTAGTTAAAGTGATTATGTATAACAGGTGCAAAGACTTTTTTTGTGCAACAGTAGGATAATTTTGGAATGATATAAAGTCACATTTGCAATAATCAATCTTTAAAGAATACACATGCTAGAGACCTCAAATTCAGAAGTGTCATGGTCAGATAGTTGATCAATCTAGACAAAGCAAGACAGACAGATGTTAACAGAAATAGATGCACCAATTTATCTAGCAACGGAGTCAAATGGTCCTCTCTAATGGGCTTTTCATGGAGAAGAACTTGGTCCCCCTTCATGTGCGTTGCGGTGTGAGGTAGTTGGTTGTATGGTTTCGCATAATAAAGAGCCTGGAGATAACTGTACAACCTTCTAGCTTTCCCTGCGGCTGCACACTTACGGCTCTCAGAACCCACCATGATGCCTGAAGCAGCATGGGATGAGCTCAAGTGGACAGCCAGAAGCGATGATTAGGTATGTTAGAGTATATTGGAATTGTGGGCGTGACCCTTGAAACTGACACTCTTTTTGGAAGTCTCTCTGTTTTTGAATGTTACACTTTTATAGCACTTTTCTGACACTACACTTCAAGTGCTTTAGTGTTGAATCTTGATAAAGATTTGTAAAACTAGACTGTACTTTAAAACAACTGCAAAAAATGACACCTGCAATTGGTGTCTTAAAGGAGCTATTTCTACCTTATCTAACGATTAATTTTGGTTTTGCTTGTTTAACCTAATATGTTCAGGTTGATTCAGATGACGTCAAGTAATATTTTTTATTTAATTAAAATATATATATATTTAGATGTTACCACATGAAGCACCTTTTTTAAGTTAACATTAATGCAGGTAACATGCTAAAGTTATTTTAAAGATATTTTTCTATTAGGTCTAGCTTTTTTTTTTTTTTTAATGTTTACTGGTGTAAGCTAATGTGATCAGATTGATTTAGTCATGGCAACTTTATTTATTTATTTATTTTATTTATTTTTTATTTTTACTTTAGATGATAACGTTTTTTAGTGCACTTTTAAGTGTACACAAGACAGAAAAAGCTGAAAACATGATACGTTGGAAAGTAATTTTATTTAGTTTGATGTGGCTATGGAATCTAAACTGCACAAAATATGGTAGACTTTAACATTCTGTTTCACATTTAGATGGAAAAACGGTTTATTCACTGAAATTAATGGCACCTTCTGTTTGTGAGATATGATTGAAACCATTTCAAAACAGTTCCTTTCATGCTAACACAGTGCTCAAGATGAGAGAGAAGAATTTTATGGTTGAGGTTGACCATATCAAATACTATGCTAAGATCTAAAAGAACAAGGATCACAGAAACACCAGAGTCAGCGGTTTGTAAAATATAGTTTAAAACTCTTAACAGAGCTGACCGTATGCAGACTGGGAAGAGAAATCAGCCCTGGATTTTACATGGAAACTGGCCCAAAAGTTTTGCGGCCCAATTCAGCCTGTTGCGGCTCGTAATGCGGCAGCCCGTTTCAATCTTAATTTGTGTTCTGCAGAAGATACACATCTGGGATGGCATGAGGGTGAGTAAATGATGAGATAATTAACATTTTTGGATTGAAACCCCTTTAAAATTATATCTCAGCCATCATTTAATATTCTGTTATAATTTCCCTACCCTCTTGTTGTTCCAAACAGACAAAACAGGTGGCCGCCTAGGCCCCCGATGTGCCTGGGAGGTCCCTTCGAAGGTATGAACATGCGCAAAGTAAATGGAAAAGTTATAGGATTAAGACACATTGATGACTATTATTTTGAAATTCTCAGCAGTAGTATGGTTTCTATTGTACACATACACTCAGGCCCCTGATCATTTAACACAAATCACAATGACGGTGAAAACTAAAAACAACACATTAAGTATAAAACAATCTTTGAATAATCACAAAAGACAAATAACTGAAAATTGCATAAAAGAAAATAAGAGCAGTATATCTAAAATGGGCAAGAATTAAAGCTAAGCAGTACACAATAATCTGAATCATTTATTCATAACGCAAAGCATTGCTGGGAAAAGGAGCTCGGCTTCTTATAACAGTATTATTAGACACAGATCGCACATCTTGCTGAATAATGTACACGCCTGACAGAAATGCAGGAAATAAGTTGTGAAAAATATTGCTTTGTGGCTATTTGAGTCTTTGAGGGTTATTTTGTGTAAATGATTTCAGCAACAGCGCTTGTCAAATCATTGGGCTTTTCACATTTTCACGAGAATTATCTGCTAGGGAAGGAATTCAGACACTGCTGTTATAAAGTTGCAAAAAATCACATACAGTGAAAACATGAGTAATTTATCTGGAAAATAAACAAACCATCCTATCTGAAAAGATCACTGCTCTCTAAGAGGTATGTGTTCATACTTTACATTTGTTTAAAAATATATATTTTGAGGTGTTGTGTTTATAGGGCCTATTTAAAATGTGTAATTTAATTTCTAATAATTTCCACATATAATAGTACATTTCTAACATAAAAAATGTATAAGTTAACATGACATTAGCCAAGAGTTATGAATGCTGGAAAATTGTATTATAGATTGTTAATTAACCAAATGCAACATTGTTGTAAATTGTTACCCAGTAATTATTAGATTTGCAGTTTCCATGACCTCATATTATTTGAGACATTTGTTTATTTATACTTCTAGAAAAATTTGAAAGGTGATCAAAAGTGTCACAGCATCTAAAATACACATATTCCCTTATGCATGCATGTGCATTTTAACATTTTCATGTTGGGAAAAATGATTGTAACATGTTATTTGGCGTCTATTGAACTATACATTATAGTGCTTCTTTTTTAGTACTTTCTATTTAGTACCGGGGGGCCCATTTTCATGATTTCGCCTAGGGCCCCACAAACCCACGGGCTGGCCCTGGAAGAAAAAAAGTTATATGGGTTGGAACAACATGATGGTGAATGATGACAGATATTATTATTAATAACAATAATTCTGTAATACATGCTAAATGTGTATTATGTAATGTACGGAGTTAACGTCCATTATAATTTGTGAAAGTAACGAGTTACTCACTACTTGTGTACTCTTTTAATTGGATATTTACATCTCTTGCAACAGGTGCATGCAGAACAATAACAAAACACTTCTCTTTAAAATGTAACAAAGTTTATTGATGCAGTAATATCAATTAAAAATAAATAAAATGCTGACTTCCAACTACAAACTAAACAGTAACACGATTAGATATGGTAACAGATTAGCCTTTAATACACGACAGGAGGATAGGTGTGTGTGTGCTTGCGAGTGTGTGTGTGTGTGTGTGTGTGTGTGTGTGTGAGGTGAAAAGAAGTGCAAAAAGTGGCAGACATGGCTCTTGTGGAGAGTAAATCACGTCAGTATCCGACCAGAGAATGTGGACGCGAATGTGGGCAGAGAGACTGGTTAATGGCGTCTGTCTATTTAATGCTTGTCTCTGCTAGTACGATAACTTAGGGACAAAGCTGGGCTCTATCGCCAAGTTATCTGTTCGCCAAAGGTGTGTGGTGGTATGTTTGTGAGGGGTCGTGTGTGTGTGTGTGTGTGTGTGTGTGTTTGTACAGTTAGTAAGAGAGAGAGAGAACAGCCGAAGCCGGTTTAGTGATCGTGGGAAAGATGTCAACCATTTGTTGTATCACTCAGAGACGCGGTGAACGGCTCGTAATCCGTCTTTCACAGTTGTTGGTTTTTTAATGGATAACTCAGCCGCTATGGCCAAAATGTGGCCGAAAACGTGGTTGGACTACAACCTCATTCGTGGTAACAGTAAGTTACAGAAATATCCTGAGTATTATTAGCAGCAATGAGTGGACTCGGCGGTACACTGTACAAGCAATAGCCTTGATACACAAGAACAACACATTATAATAATCTATCTCCAGTGGCAAATTCTCAGGGCCAGCAAAGCCTTCTCTGCTGGCCTAACATGTCTTATAAATAAATATTTTTTCATCCTTTCATTCTCATTCACCTTTTTGTCTATTTATTTACGATCGCTTTCCACTCTTAATTAATCTACAAATAACTAGAGAAAAACGATAAATGTATCCAGTCAGAATGTATTCCTTGATGCTTACAAGCAAGTCGTGATGACTGGTTCACAAATCACATGCGCAAAGCCGAGCGCTTTAGCAGAAGCAGCACATGAGTTTGAGCTCCACAACATCAGGCCTTCTGAATTTCCACAGAATCCCTCAACAGTGCAAATGAATGAGCAACTAAAGCCAGATTGTCAGATTCATCAGCCAATCAGATTGATATATTTGTTCTTGGTGGGTGTGACCTTTAGGATATGTCCTAGTCGATTCCTTCTAACTGGCCTTGAGTGATGCAATCACGTTTTGAATGATGTAGGTAATTTGAAAGTGAAGAGCACAAGATCTAGCTGATGAGTAGGCTGTCATCAATGCCACTATTGCCATTGAGAATGCAATCCTTATGGATTTAAAAACCTGAGATGTAAACAGGAAAAGAGGACTGATTTTCACTTGGTGAAATTGGTGAGTGCTTTTTGCATTGTTATAGCAACATCAGGAGTTACCTAAGTGTAAATGATGCTGGCTGGAGCATTCAGTTTCAGTTTCAGTTTTGAAAAGAAACCGTGTGCCCTTATGAAACAAAAAATTATTGCAAGCAACATTTAGATCGCAAATATTATTAGATACATTTTTCCTGGTATTAGACCTTCTTGGTTTTGGCTTTATAAATAAGTACATTTGTATCATTATTTGTCTGCAATGTAATGTATGATGTCGATAGCCATAGGATGCCTTATTAATTGTGAAACAGTGTTTTATTAGTGGCATGAATCACTGAAGGCCAAGATTTAAAATGCATGGGCTGCCACTGTCTTATCTCTCCCCAGATGTAAACCTCTTACTTGAGTCGCTTGAGGACATGGGTAGAATGTGTGTTCATCCGTTGTTTGACTCCAACTCGGTTCTGTTGTGCGTTTCATCCAATAGTGTTGAGAGTTGATCCTTCAGAAGTGAGCGAGGCTTGATGGGATCTGTAGTCTCTTTGTACTCCCTTGATTTGATTTTGGTGGCTGATTCTGTGTTATCTGTTCCTACAGGCCTCAGTCAGGCTTTATGTCTGTGTTTAGGCCTCCCTTTGTCTTCTATCAGTGCACATGAGGCCAATATATATATATATATATATATATATATATATATATATATATATATATATATATATATACTGTATATATATGTGTGTGTGTGTGTGTGTGTGTGTGTGTGTGTGTGTGTGTTTATTAAATTACATGTTTATTGCAACTGAAATAATTTGTTCACAAAATAACAATATCTTTGTTGTGTACCCTTTTCTCAGTCATAATTAGCGGTAACATTTACCAAAGCAAAGAGGTTTCGCTGCTTATTTGTGTTTGCACATCTGTCTGTTAGTGTATGTGTGTGTGTTTATTTGTTTGTTTGTACCTCCTATCTCTGCATCACCATCCAAGTCTACAAACCCATCCACCCCCACCCCCAATATCCCTCCTCCCCATCTCCCCCTGTGTGTCTGGTGCCACAGACAGCCAGCATCCGCATTGCGTTGCAGCTTTCTCTCTCTCACACACACTCCCCCTCTGTGTCTTTCTCTTTCTTTCTGCTTCTCACTCTCTTCTCATCTCTTTCTCTGTGCTTTTCTTCCTCTTTCACCTCCATGGTGTGGGAAAAGGGCACAGAACAGCATATATCCTATCGGAGGTGTACTGGGAGGTTGTTCAGTGGTCAGATTTTGATATTTTCTATTGTGTATATATAGGGTTCTGTATTCAGTTCACACACAACGTGCCTCAAAGGGATGTGTTATAATGATCTTTTTTAGACTACCCCAGTATCTGTTCTCCACTGCACACATCACACCTTCCGTTTCTGCTTTAATTTTCATACCCTTCACCCACTTCCACACCTTCACCCCTACTGCAGCTCAGATCTGATGCAAGATGTGCTCCCTTTTGCAGTCATGCACCACACTGGACAGCACTAAAGCACACGTGCACACAGAGATGTAAAGCAATGCAGAAAGAGACAGGAACTAGTCCAACATAAGAGAGAGATGGAGAACAATACAATAGCAATAAGACCAGGGGTTGTCATGTACAAATTACCTTATTTTTATTGAAGAGACACTGGCTCACTTGGTGTCCTAGGCAAGATAACACATGAACAAAGAAAATAAATACTTTGTAACTTAGTTCATCACTACAATTGTGAGATAACATTAATATACTCTATATATGCAATATATTTATAGTCAGTCCAACATCGGAGAAAGGTGGAGAACAATACAAAACACATAAACACATACAAAGCCTTTATAATGTAGTATATATTGAACATAGATTAATCGTTTAAATAAACCAGACAAAATAACTTGAAAGACAGTGATCACTATACTAAAAAGCAGCATCTAAGTCAGGGGCAGAAATTAACAAGGAAAAATGCATTTGAAATTGAAAATGCGGAGGCACAGAATGCTGAATGAATTCCTCTATTTTTTATTTGTAGCATCAGATATATTTATGAATATTTTTTCTAAGTTTTGTATACTAATTATTAGGGCTGTCAATCGTTAATTTTTTTAAATTGAATTAATTACATGATGCAATTAATCATAAATACAAATATTTGCTGAGGAAGCCCCTCATATAACAATAATTCAATATATAATGATTAAATAATTATACATAGCTTTTTTAAATATTAAAAAATTATATATATATATATATATATATATATATATATATATATATATATATATATATATATATTCAGATATGTAAAATGCATTACATTATTGTGGCAGTTAATCATTGATAAGACAACAAGCAGCTTTAGAATACAATGCATTGTTTACTACCATATTATTGATCTTAAGTCAATCCATTTCACAGGTGAATTTGTCAATCAGTTCGAGATTTATTATGAAGGTTTGTTTAAGGACCCGTCAATTTCAACTAGCGTCAGACATGCTTGCGTAGCGTCTCGTGTGCGTTGCGTCATAAACATAAAATGTTTAGGTCACTGTGTCAAGTTAAATATAGTTTAATACTTAGAACACATCTTGATTGATCTCCATCAAATGTTTTGAATGCAAGAACGTAACGAATGTCTGTTTTGTGCTGTCTGGTTGTTTTCTTCACTGTATAAACTGTGCGTTGTCCACACAGCTGAAGTTTCACTTACTTCCTTCTGGAGTAAACAGGTGGTACTACAAGCATGAAATTCTCAGGAATCTTCCTTATTACAATCAGGGGGCATTGTGATTAATTGAGTTAATTTATTTAACATGTTATTTTTAATCAAATTAATCGCACTGAAATAACGCGTTAAGTCGACAGCCCTACTAATTATACCATTTTTTTTTTTCACCATAATTAATGTAAAGGATTGTTTCACCCCAAAATGAATATTTCATTATTTACTCTCCCACACACTGACTTTCACAGAACAGGGGCAGCAAGGGCTCACGCCCTTTTGGTTATCCAGAAAAGGTGAGAAATTGTATTAATTACATTAAAATAGTTAAATAAAACAAAATTAAATTCTCGTCATAATCTCACAATAACAGTAACAATGTGTTATTATGAGATTTCTTTGTAAATCGTGTGCTTCTTGTGTTTTTGGCGATTTGCATTCTTCATGTATATGGTCAATTATTGGGCAGGCGGGAGAATTTGTTGTAAAAAAAGCACTTTGATATTGATCTGTTTCTCACCCACACCTATCATATCACTTCTGAATATATGGATTGAACCACTGCAGTCCTATAGATTACTTTGCTACCTTTTTGTGCTTTTTGGAGCTTAAAAATTTGGGCACCCATTCACTTGCATTGTGTGGACCTACAGAGCTAAAAAATCTTCTTTTGTGTTCAGCAGAAGAAAGAAAGTCATACACAACTGGGATGGCATGAGGGTGAGAAAATTATGAACTAATTTATATTTTTCATTGAACCATTGCTTTAAATTTATAGGTAACAGCTTATCTGATTATTTAGACACAAAATGTTTGAATTGAAGTATTTGAAATAAAATAATGACATATTATGTTATATTTTGTATGGTTAGACAAAATGTAAATGAAGACATGAGTGATGTGAGTGATTGATTCGCACACTGTTATATTTTATGTTATTTGTCAGGCACAAAGATCAGGTTGATCAAATCATTACTATTTTTAATCAATAAATGGGAATAATATTATGTGTGCAATTGGTCTCTTCACTTGTATTGTAATTTTTTGGTCTGACACCTTTTGAAGAAATATTGGATGTGCGTGCATTTTCTCTCCTTTATAGAAACAAATATGCCCTAAAATGCCTTAATTAAGATTAAAAAAATGCCTCCAGGGGACAGATATTGCCCCTTATGGAAAATTTTATTTCTGACATTTTTCCATTGTTCATCATGAGAAAAAAATTCTGTTTTGACGAACATGGGTTGGTAGATGATAACATTTTCAAATAGATTAAAAGTTGCGCACATACTGTATACACTGTATACCTCAATAAGATAATAATTCACCTCAATAAAACAAACAGAGATGTGAGACAGAAAAGGGAGACAGAGGAAAGTTGACAGAGTGGAAGATATAGTGATATAGAGAGCAGGGACTAAAAACAGTTCAAGGAACAAAACCGAAACCAAACAAATTTTTTAGCAGAACGTAGCTTAAAAACTAGAAGTGATTTTCAATTGTTCTAGAGTGTAAAATGTATTTATAAATGCTGGTAATCAGTTATAACCAGTTAATTTTGTTTCGATAATTTTTCATGAAACTAAATGCCAATGGGTTTATCACAGCAATTTTTTGTTATTACACCACTACATGTTGCCTGAAAAATTAAATATGTTCCTTTCCTTTGATTCTGAAGGAAACTGCCGCATCACACAATTCTTTGCCTAATTGCCCATTGTGGATTTTGCATTTTCTGCATAAAGACATTTTAACAACTATGAATGAATATTGCATATACATGCACAGCTAATCCAGATACAAGAAAACATTATCAGAGTTAAAAAAAAAAAGTATATTTCTCGGTTGTTTCCATGTCTTCACTGAATTATTGTTAGATATGATGGTTCAATACAGATTTGATGCTGCTAGGTTTTGACTCACAAGCAGATCTGTCAATAAAATGATATTTAACTGTTAATTAACTGTATATTTGTTATGATTTCTATGCTTATAAATCCACCACACAGGAAAATAATGAATTGCTTATTTTTGGCTTATTTTGGTGAGGCAAGTGGCATACTTTGGGTTTGGTTTTCCAGACCATGTTGCTTGTTTCTCTTGCAACATATGGCAACACTGCAACTGGTATTTCACCTACCCCTTAGTACCGAGTACTGTCATTTTAAAAAGAACGTAATTAACTGTTCTTTTATTTTGTGCTAACAGGTAACTTTTGTATCGGAGGCTGCAGAACTTCTAAACCTGAACGAAGAAATACAGTTTTTGCTCAGAATGAACCAAAATGAAAAACATTTTGTTTTTAGTCCCTGATCATAAAATACATTTGCAATACTTCTATTGGAGAGGAGAGATGCATAAAAAATTAGCAGGAGCGAGAGAAGAAATTGAAGAGAAATGCACAAGAAAGACTGCCTCCAGCCAGAAGAGAGAGCACCACTTACAGCTGTTGCTATCCCCCTGTGTTGTAGTTCTCTATGTGGAAATTGATGTTATTAAGCATTCCCTTTGCATGCCCAGAATAATCTTCTGTAAAGCTAATGTACTGTATAGCTGATCCAAACTTGTACACCCTTGTTTAAAAGCTCTCTTTCATGTTGTTTACATCAATGTCTGAGCATATTTCTCCCAGTACTCTACTGATGATGCTCTCTGCAGCAGACAATCTGGCACTAAAGCAAGGGGCTTTCCTACCAACTGACTGCAAATGGCATGGAATGGGGCTGTTCGCTTTAAGCTCTTCCTCATTGCGTGGGTTACGGCAGCAGTCATGCCCATCTCTGCTGTTTGTGCCTGTCTTTGTCTTTGTTACTGTTCCTTCTCAAAGCCAAACTAGAAGCCACCCCCACTCACTGTACCAGCATGTCATAAATAATATTTAAATGACTACACCTCCACTGAGGCTGTGGGATTGTAGTGTGGCTGGCTAAAGAGGCCATGGGAGGACATTGCAGCATCATTACAGATTTAGTTCAGCTTTGAGAAAAGATACCCAGCTGAAATTGTATTTAAGTTTTGATTTTGGCAAACAAACGGTTGATTTGGCATGAACTGTTGATGAGATATTTTGTTTACATGTAATACTGTCTCTGTGTGCATGAGAGTGTACATACTTTTCAGACACATTCTGTCACGCATGAAATATGTGGAAGATCTAGCCAGACTCTTACGTTATTTCCCAAAGGATATGACCACGGAGCGAAAAGATACAAAACATGCATGTTGCATGTCATAGACTATAACAATATGCATACAATGAAAAAAAAAGGTTAAACTAAAAATGTGCTTCATGTGGTAACATATAAATTAACTGATTTTACTAAAGTCAAAAATATTATTTCAAGTCACTCAATCAACCTGAATACATAATTACACCAGTAAAACCAATCTTAAATGTTACATAGGATAGAAATAGCGCCTTAAGGTAACAAATTCAGTTTGTGACTTTTTGCAGTGTAGAAAAATATGTAGTAATTGTGTGAACATATTAGTGTATGAGTGTTGTTGATTCACTGCACCAGGGGAGCGGCATGGCATTTGCTGAAGAGATAGAGTGTAATCTGATGAGGCATACAACAGATTGATTAAGAGAGAATTGCAGCAAATACAGGGAGTAATATTTTCTAGCACTTTATTTTTTTGCTAGCCTGATGCTCTCTGGTTTCTCACCCTCTTACCCTCCCCCTTCATTTCCCGTTCCTTATATTCTCCATTCTTTTCTCTTCTCTCTCTCCCCTTTGCCCCCTCCCTGCTCTCTCTGTCTCTTACACACATTTCCTCTCTCTCTCTGAGACAAAAACACATGGGCGCGTGAGTACACAGACTGCAAAAGAAGGGGGGCAGCGGGAGTAACAGAGACACGATGACTGAAAAAACATGAGCGAGGGAAGAGAGAGAGTGGAAGAGAATGAGAATTGCATAGGCTTGGAAGGGAGAGAGAGAGAGGGAAAGAGAGTTTGAGATTGGGGACAAGGGGTGTGAGTGGTTGAGATGCTGAGAAGAGACAGAATGTGATGGAAGACACCGAGAATCAGTGATGCTGGTGAACAGAAAATGTGTGTTTGTGTGTGTGTGCATAGCTTTGTGTGTAGTTTGTGTGGGTCTGTCTGACTGAGAAAGGACACTGTCTGTGGTGCTTGTGGTGCTGTAGACCATAGGATTGCTGTAGGGGAGGTAGGTTGTGTGTTAATTATGGGATCACTGTAACTGTCTTTGGTCTACATGCTGTTGGACTCATTGTCTGTGTGTCTGGCTGTCAGACTGTCTGTCTCATTTACCCCCAGAAAGAGGGACCAGACACTCAGATTGGACATACAGACAGAGGAAATGATGGATATTAATGCATTTCATGTACATATTCATTCTTTTCCTTTTTGTTTCACTTTGTCTTTGTCTGATCAGGTTGAACTTCTGAGTCAGACACTTGCATGTCCACATCTCTTGTGCTGTTCAACAGTCTTTGAACTGTTTTTGTGGCTCATTTCAGTCATCGACACATACTTTTTGTCACCAAAATGTTGACATCACCAATGTCTGCATATTCCAGATGCCAGACCCACATAAAGATAGTGCTCTCTGCATCTCATTTTGGCTTTTAGCGCCATTTATTCATGCTACATGCATTTTTTGGTTGAGCAGAAACTTGAAGATCTTTATAATAGACAGTTTATTGTGATGATTGTGTGCACACCTGTGTACATGCATCTGCTGAATATTGGACTGGAGTGTGTGTGTGTGTGTGTGTGTGTGTGTGTGTGTGTGTGTGTGTGTGTTGTGTGTGTTGTATGGAAGACTGATCATTTTTGATGCTTTGGAGTACACCATTGTCGCTCATTTGGTTTATTCAGGGTGGTTCTTTATATTCTTTTATAGTCCTTTCTTTTTTTGTGTGACACTTTGAAAAGACAATAGAACTGTGGGTCTAACTACTGCTGCAGTCATCTTCATCATTCATGGCACCATGATATTTTATGATAATTTTGGTCTACAACAAGCAATTCCATGAAAATATTTCTATCACATTTTTCTTTTTTTTTATCTGTAGATAAATTTATTTTGTTAATAATCTGCACTATTGTCATTTGCTGATGTTCATTGTGAATAATTTGAACAATTTTGTGTCTCAATTACTCAAGTCACTGTGTGAGATGTGTCAGCAGTCTACCAAGAGGGGGCAATATTGCACCACTGTACCATAAGTCCCTCTTCAATCCCCATTTTCAGTTTTCAGTTTAAATATACACTTATAAGTAAATTTAGCCTCCTAAAATGCCTAACATTTTAATGTTTTCCTTTTTTTCTTTACAGGTTTCAACAAAAAAAAAAAAATACTTCCAGATACAGTGCTTTAGGTATTTCGTTTTGCCCTGTACTCTTGTTACCTGGTGACAGTGGAAACTGCTGTCCAAGTTTTTGTCACATATGTAGTATGTTTCTGGCTGTTTTTTATTTTTTTTGTCAGCAAATGTATCTCTAACTCTCCAAAGGTAAAGCTCCTTAAGCAGATGAGGTTTTACTGAAGCTGCTGGTACAATCTTGCAGCAGATGATGCCACGGATGCATTTGAAGGCTTACAGCTTCTGCAATGAAACATTTTGCAGTAAAAGTACCCATAAATATCACCCCCAGTTTTATTATGACTCACATGACACAGTATGGTGCAAATATTAACTGGCATATTCTTTGAGTTCTAAATATGGAGTTATGTGTTTACTGTTCTCAGTGAAACTCCACAGCCTGAATGTGTTGAGTGTGAAAATCTGACTGAATTTGAACAGTGCAATGTGGTTTGACCCCTTTTTTTAGGTGGTTTAAACATTTGGAATCTGAAGTTATGAAGACATTGGAATCGAACGCATGACACAAGATGTAATTATGTATTTTTAATTCCAGCAACATGGTCCTAATCTTTCCAAGTATGTCTCTTTGTCCCTGAGACCCTTAACCTGTGCAGTCAAATTAGGTCACAGGTGAGGCCCTCAGGAACAGGGCTGCATGCATTGTCATCCCCAAAAATTAAACAAAGGAGAAACATTTGCCTTTTTTTTTTTCTTGTTTAAATGAAATATTAAACTAATGTTGAAAGTCTCAGTTTTTTGTCTATGTTTTATATTATATTATCTATATTATTGACCTCCAGTTATAATAGTGGCCATTGGGAGCACACCCTATTGGCTGGCTTTGTGTTCTAGACTAAGAAATGGTCTAATAAGAAGACAGCTAAGGGTAGTGACCCCATAATATAACCATCACCAACACTGTTACTCATTAAGACCAATGGGCCTCATTCATGAAACATGAGCAGAACAAATTTTTGTGTAAACTGTTTGTAAAGCTGGTCTGACATAGGTTTTGGGATTCATGAACATTTTTGTATTTTAAAAATGTTAGTTGGTATGAACAAATTTTACAAACGAAAAAAAAAAGTATAGTTTTTCCAAAAAGTTCTTAGTTCTTGACATGGGATTGCATTTGAATTTGCTCATTATGAGAAAAAACGTGGAATAAGAAATAATGGACATACAGAGACTAGACATTTTGACATAAGATTTTGGTACATTGATGTCAAAATTAATCATCTCTTATCTTTCTTCGCCAATTCCATGGGTGTATAATTGTTCATACATCCAGTGGAATAATAAAATGAATAATTAATAATACAATTAGTAAATTACTATGTATGTAGTATGTATGATACATTTGGCTGGACATATAAACTTTGAAGCCATTTTTCTTGGTTTCAGTGTTGGCGTAGTTACTGTGTTTTGCCTTTGTATGGCAGTAGTGTTGGGGGAAAAGCTCTTCAGCACATGATGTACATTGCGAATCACAAAGGAAGAATGAATCTAGGGAAAAAGGGGGCATTGGCACTTTATGATACCTCAATTTTTCAGATTTCCCTCACTGACTTCCTGGCCTCCTGTCTGTGGGCCAGCTGTAAAATTAGCAGCTTAAGACAGTGCAGGACAATGCTTCCTATCTTCTGATCTTCGCTGATCGGCCAACTGACTGACTACCCTGTCTGCTCTCTGGCAGGCCTGTGGTGGGGCTCCTGCTTGCCATTGATTGGCTTGTCTTTTCAGAGATAGATGAATGCATTAGTACCAAAGTCACTCCTGCCACTGCAAATATATTAACTTCATGTATTGGGCACCCTGTCTCGTTACCATGGTGACACTTCAGAAAAGACAAGGAAGGGAGGTTGAGGGAGGAGAGGACGTTTTGGGGTGATGGAATGAGGGGGGGTTGTGGGATATGGGATGCAATGAGCTCGTGGGCATGTTCGGGAGTCTCTCTCGCATTCTCAGACACACACATACTGGCTATGCTGTCTTTCCCCATGGGTTTTTTTTCTGTGTACATTACATTTATCTATTTGAGATGCAATTATGCATTTTCTCATTATTGCACCTGTTGTTTCTTTGTTGTAATTTGTGTTTTGTTGTTTTACTTTCTTCTACTGCCCCAGAGGTTCTTGATTGATCAGGTGCACTTTTCCTTTGTTTCGTTCAATTTGGATCATATGCAATATCACAGCAACCCACCACAATCATAAACAATCATTTATATTGCTCTCCCCCTCTCTTTTGCCATTCTCTCTCTCTCTCTCTCTCTCTCTCTCTCTCTCTCTCTCTCTCTCTCTCTCTCTCTCTCTCTCTCACACACACACACACACACACACACACACACACACACACAAACACACACAGACTAATACCATCTATTTACTTCATGGCAGAAATGGTTCCTATGAGAGTGTTGACAAGACAGTGGGGTAAATGAGAAATCAGAAATATATAGGGAAGCACAAGATCACTGAAAACCAAATGCGTATATTGTTTTGTGTGGGGTTTTTACTGAATTGAGTCATTACACCTATGTGTCCTGACATAAATCATGGCACGAAAGCCTAATTTAATTTACTGTAATTGGTGTTAACTCTACACATTTTGAAACATTTTGTATATTATGATTGACAGGGCCGGCCCAGACTCCCTAGGTATGATTTAAGATTGTTAATCCTGACTGTTGAGAGTACATCAATATGAAGACAAAGACATTTTTAGCCAATTTTGAAATCCCAGCCAGAGACATTTTTCCAGTCAGAAAAAAAGGTTATGTATGGGAAAAAGAGGACTTATCCATACTAAAAGGATGTTAGTGGCACATTTCACTCAACACAAGAGTAGAGGGGCAACACAGTCATAATGAAAGTGAGCACTTCTGACAAATAAAACTAAAACTAAATAAATAAATAAAATCCTCTCGTGCAGAGCCCCACTGTCATTTTGTGGCCTAGGCGCAAGGCAACCGCCTATGTCACCCTCGCCATTTACTGTATGTCACCCTTCTGCTTGTATTCATCTTAATTTTAACACGTGTGAAAACCAGATCAATTTTTCAATAGATCATGTTTATTCTCTGTGTTGATGGGTTCATCTGTAATTATAATGTAATAAACATTCTATAGAATTTTCAGAAGATTCTTAGATCCTCTTGAAACAGAGTTTCATATTTTGTTCTCAAGCAGTTTCAGATCAAGGAACAGTAGAAATGTTTGTGTTGAAACGGTTATTTTTCTGCTCAGTTGTGAGCCCAGCTTTGAATTGTTTTCAGTGCTTTATCAATGTTGAAGACTTTGAAGAATGTGTGCTGGGGCACATTCTTACCATTTACAATATAAGGAATGTGGATTCTTGTTTCAAAACAGTGTGCCGAATATTCAACAGTCAACCAAGTGTAATTGAGGCATGGAAAGTTGGTAAGATATCACACCCTTATTATGCATTAAGCTATTTTTTAATATATAATATAAAGACATTCTCGCAGTGAGAACATGAACCATCCACAAACGCTGCCTCAGTGTGTTCTCTGCCCAGACACATGAGGCAGTGCCCCCGTCTGAAGCAGAGAGGAAACATACTCTTTTAGTGAATATACTCTTTTAGGTGGCTGTCTAAGTGCCCAGGGGCGTAGTCTGCACTGGGGTGCAGAGAAGAGAAAATTCGCTGATTTGCACCATATCTCCAACAGCATACGCTCTTGTAGAGGTGAGTGGAACAGCAGTGGATTTATCCAGTTCGCTGAAACATAACCGCTCAACTCCGAAGAAAAAATCTGTCTGAACAGATGCACGCTTCCCTCCTTATGTCCGAGGGAAGGGCATGCAAATTCTGTTCAACAATTCTCATTGACCTTTTCTCAAAGACAGAGGTAACCGAGGCCCTCAAGAGAGACCCCCTAGTGTCACTACATCACAACGTCAAGTGAGTGACAGAAGGGGAACTAATAAAAGAAGGAAATATTATTTTGTTAAGAGCATGTGTGATTGAAAAAAAAAAATAAAAGAACAATATCTGTATCTGTGCAATCAAATTTGAATGATTTTTCTTCATTAACTCAGAACTCTACATACATTTTATATTAATTCTAGGTGATTGGAAAGAAGACCATCTTTTACTGCTCTTAAACTATTGAGTAAAACAGAAGGAGCAAATGTGGGGCTGACATGAAATGTCAGGGAGAGCACCAGATAGTAACAGACACATAATATTTGACATATACACTCTGAGTGCAATTGAGATAAATGGCTCCATACTTCAAACACAGTATATGAGAACAGGTTTCAGGAAGCAGCAAACCATTTCATTGCTGTGGCCTCAAGGCTGCCTAGAGGTGAGACTTACAGTAAATTATCACTTCTATTTTGTTTACTTGGTATACCATGAAAAACTTTCCCCACCAGCTAGATCCATCACTATTTCCTCTTATTTTTCTCTTTTATCTTCATTCTTCCTGCCTTGAACATCCATTCATTAATCCACCTCTTTATTATTAATATATAACCTTGTAACCTTGATCTATTTTTAAATTTGTTTAAATTGTTTCAAAGAACATATTATGGTAAAACATCATATTAAAATCATATTATCACATAAATCGTGTGAAATGTATGTTTTAGATTTCCTGCAAGACCTGTCAGTACGACTCCTGTGAGTTCCCACATGATTGTCCCGGTGAGCTGTTCAGTCTACTATTATATTTCATTATATGCAGCACACCCCCTAACCCAGTTCACTTGACATGATGGATATGTTATAACTTAACCTGACAGAACTGCCTCTGTAATTACTTAACGGCATTTACACAGCACATCTATTTGTAGCTTTTAACTCGCTAAATGTACTTAAGAGCAAGGCAAAGTAGTTAAACGAAACCCTAGGCCTTGACACACTTTCACACATAATATAATTTTGCACAGATAGCTCTGTGGGTCACCCAAGATGGCAGGCCCCCTCCCACACACTGTGGTATTCATTTCCACTCAGCAGAGCAACAAACACTGCTCAGCATATTGTTTCCTTTACTGCTATCCCCAGAGGCTCAGTTGAAATATTATAATTATGGCAATGGTAGACAGACTGCGCTGCCCCTGTTCTTCTGTTGACAAAATGTTTTCAATTGCAAGGTGCAGTGTGATAGATTTGCATTTAAAGATTTTTATTGCTGTGTGTGTGTTTGTGTGTGTGTGGGTTTGGTTGATTTAAGAGGACATTTTTTAAGTTTACAAACTGGTAATTACAAGGGTATTATGTATGGATCCTCTTTACTTCATCCCCTCTGCTCAACTGGAACATTCAGGCATCTACCAGTGTGAAATATTAAGGAACACTCTCTTGTCCATATCTACTACTACCTCACATGTGATCACTCACCTCCACACAAACAAGAATGACATTCCACAACTGTTGCTGTTATTTATACACATACATGGATGCCTTTAAAACTAATCATTCTGTCTCCAGTTTCTCAGTGGTCCCTCTGGTGCAGTTAAGTCAAGAAGAGCTTCAGAATGTCTTTGAGCAGGCTCTGTTCCCAGGAGAACAGTTCCATCCATTGTAGCCCCCACTGTGCCCAGCACAGACTTACCACCTGTCTGGTTGCAGTGCTCCTCCTGATCTCCATTAGTCTAGGGTAAATCAAGGTTTAAATGGTAAAATTTTACTGTGGCTCAAAATGTAGTTAATGCTGACGTATCTATTTTTTGTCAAAGGCAATTTGTATAAGTGTAAATGGCTGTCACAGATCTCATGGTACAAGACGCTGAGCAAATCGTATTATCACACCCCCTTGTGGTGCACACTTCTCATCAGGTAGGTGCTGTAATGCATAACATATGACAGGGTCAGGGTATGAAGCAATCTTAATAGCTACTGCAAATTTAACCCTAAAACCTACATCCATTGTGCATTGCCCTACAGTACATTTACATAAACATTTGACTGAAGGTGATTTTGAGTGTGACGAGGATGACTGCTTGGAGAGAGTCAGGGAAACTACTGCTTGCAGGCCAGATGTTTCTTTATCTGTCCTGGAGGAAGGGAAACACTGGTATGTAGACTGGTTGTATTCGAAACCTTATGATAACGAATACTCATGTGGCTATTAAAATGTAGAATTGTTAAATACCTTAAACGAAGCATAGTCATTACCTTATAAATCTGCACAGGCTGCTGAAATAACTGTATTAACCAGAGCCTGTGAACTGACAAAAGACCAGTGCGTGAACATGTACACTGATTCTAAATACGCATTTGTTGTGGTGCATGATTTTGCAAAATTATGGGAAGAGAGAAGCTTTAAAACTTCAGGGGTAAACCAATTGCTAATCATACCATTGTGTCTGAGCTTATATCTGCAGCACAAAGTTGGCAAAGTCTTCTAAGTTGGCAGTAATCAAGATTGCCGGATATGCTGCAGGAGACTCAGATGAGGCAAATGGAAACAGATTTGCTGACGAGGTAGCCAAATGGGCAGCTAAGGAAGCAATGGTAAGTCAATTTCTGGACAAAGCGGGCATGGACATGCCTATAATGCATTCTATATTAACTGAGGATTTAGACATTACAGTTTTACAAGCAAACACAAGTCAGAGTGATTTAGAACATTGGGCTGCAACTGATGTAAATACTGATTCACAAGGATTTTTGAGAGACAAACAAAGCAGATTAGCACTCCCAAACACTGCTCTAGTAATATTGTGTAGACACTATCATGGTATATCACACATTGCCAAGGAGAAAGTTATTCAAAACATTAACAAAATGTACTGTATCCTGAATGTGAGAAAGATTGCCTCTTTTTTGCTAGATTCATGCTTGGTATGCGCCCAGACGAATAGGCATAAATCAGCGGCCCATGAATCCCTCCCACATCTGGAATTGCCTTTCCAGCATCTACAGATAGACTTCACACACATGCCACCTCATGGCAACAATAAGTATAAGCTTGTGACTAACAGAACAGTTAAGTAGAGAATAATTAAGCCTGCTTAGATATGTGATTAAAGTGGGTAGATGTACTTCCTATGGTGTTAACAGAGATAAGAAAGACTCCATCCTCAACCACAAAGATGTCACCTTTTGAAATATTAATGGATAGACCTTTCCTGACCCCGTGGGTCAAAGGTCGCACTGGCAGTCTTTCCACAGGAGATGTGGAGGTGCTGATTTCAGATTATGTGGATTTCCTAATTAAAATTTTGAATGGAATCAATGGCGATGTTTCTTTGTCTCTTCCTATTCCCACAGAAAAGCAGACTCATTCATTTTTTCCAGGAGAGTAGGTGTAAGTGTTTGAAGCCTACTAATGTTGGAGAGCCAAGGTACCTGGGACCCACGACTGTAATTGCTGTGACACAGACCGGGGTGCTGACTGACTTGCAGCCACAGTGGATCCATGCTGGACGAGTGAAAACAGCCCCAGGAGAGAGAGTGTCACTGAGATCAGGAGAATCTGAGATCAAGAGTTCTGGAGAACCTGATTTTGAGAAAGCCATGGTGAAAGCACAATAATGAGGAGCAACACAGTCATCTGAATCGATGAATGACGTTAAGACAAAGCAGAGGAAAGATTTTATCCAAGGAGGAGTTTGAGTTCTTTTAGGAGTAACATGCTGTACATTTATCCCTGATAACGATGCTGATGGACATTTGATTGATGAAGGTTTAAAGAACATGTCAAGAATTGCTAATGATTTACAAATTAGAGAAGTAATTGATGCTGAAAATTATATTTTGGCCTGGATGAATAGCAGAAGAAGCTATTTCTGAATCCATTAATACCTATTCGTGTAATCCTTTTGATATTAACCTTTATTGCTGGCTGCGTTTTGCCACTGATTAAATCTTTGATTAATAGGGCAATGAATACCCTTGTATTTACACAGTATTCTCTTTTTCATGCTAGAACTGAATCTATGTACAACTAAGAATACTACTCTTTGATTATTTGTCTAACCAGAAATCAATTGTAATCCATTTTTTTTAATCCATTTTGTTGTTTTCATTGGTAATTAGATTAGTGGATGCAAATCTTTTACTCTCTTCTTGTCAATTCAGGAGAGAGATGTTTGTTGTCCGAAGAATGGTACTATGCGATACAGTTGATTGGTAAGAAAGTAGGTGACCCAAGATTGGCCAATAGACAGTGTAAAAGGAGAAACTGGGTTGTAAGGTACCACTCTTGAATAGTTTAGGTCACATACGGTATTCTTCATCATGCATTTACTGAACTTAACTGAGAGCTTGTGGTTCTTTTAGAACCAAAGCAGGCAGTGTGAGAAATATTGATTTGCTCTCAGTTTCAGGCCTACTTTTTCATTTTGGGCCTCCATTGTCACTAGTCTTTGGTGACACATAGCACTTGTTTTTCTGTTCCTTCTGCTCTCCTTATCTGAAGCTCAATGATTTCTTAAATTCGTCCTTTAGTACAAACTGGTATAAACTGGTATTTTGATAGCACTGGTATTCTGAGAGTGTTGTTTAGACTGGCACACATATAGAGATGTTTGTTATCCTTGACGCATGGCATAAATATGTTTGACTGTCAATAAACCTTTGAAGATGCTTTGATATCAATTTTGTGTCAGAGTCTCTTCCCTTGCAAAGCATATACCTGAGCGAGAGGCCAACGGAGAGTGCTGGGGCGAAAACTACTAACTACATAGATTATAGGAGAAATAATCTAACTGTCACAGTTCCCTCTAACACGCCCAACACGTTCACTCCATGCTCACTCTCACCTGAATACTAATCACCTGCACCTGTGACTCATCTCCACCTCAATCATCACCACCACTTATAAGCCCATCACTTCAGTCACTCATTGTCTGGTCTACAACAAAGTTTACGGACTCACTTACCTGCTATCTCCTCAAGACACAACGTTTGTTACCTCTTGACTCCTCTCTCAGTCGTTCCTACGACTTATAACCTGACTCTCTACTCCAAGGCTCCATTGAGTTCCTCTCCTAGCCCCTGCTTCAATTGGCATCCTTCCAAGTCCTCCTCTCCATCGTATCTACGTACTCCATCACAAGTCACTATCGCTCATTCATCTGGTTCCAGTCATCTTCATCGCTCAGGTCACTTTCATTCTATACGAACTCTCCAATAAACACACCTCTGGGTTTAAACACCATCTACTTGTCTGAGTCTATGTTACACTAACATCACACAATGCCTTAATTTAACACCAAGACAAGTGGATATTTTGAGGTTAAAATTGCAGCTCCAGCTTAAGGCTGCTCGTTGAGGTAAATTGTGGCTCTAATGATAACTTGGGATTTTCTGTCATGTTGATGGTAATTTTCAGGGTGATTCTGTAAATTTGGGTTCTAATGACATCTGTTTTTAGTGAACATTTTTAAATCAGTGCAGCAATATACCGGTGCACTTTACCTTTGTCCCGAATTTAATAAAGGTAGAGGTCTGCAGCCTGACCCAGGCCTGATGGGTCCCAAGATTCTGGGTTTGGATCAGTTTTTCAAGTAAGACTTTGGGTTCGGGTCGGTTTCAGGTTTGTAAATTAATCAAAAAATAAACAGGCCTACCGATCTTCTTTCACGCACATGCTCTCACTCATGCGTGAACAGACAAGTTAGGGGCTGTATGTTCTATTTTTCCCTTGTTGTCCTATGCAAACACATGTTGGACAAATGTCTTTGAGTCTCCTTTTGAGGCCAAGTCTTCAGCATCTTGTGAAGGACTGGCACAGCTTAAATACTGTGTCAAGTTAAAAGAACTTTTTTTAAAAACACATATCGAGACACCTGCGCTCTGTTTCTTTCTTTGTGCTGCATGATTATTGTTCCCTTACGACTCAGTTCACTTGACATGGCATATTAACGCATATGGGGAGTGCCTTCATACACAACCTATTTGAAACATCTTTATAATAACGCCGATATTTTAATATTGACTATGGTGTTTGAGCCCCGCCTGTTTTGGCCCAAAACTGACCACTATAAAAACAGGTGCACCACTTCCTCAGAGCTTCTTCCTTCAAGACAGCGATCATCTCTTGTCTCGAAGCTCTCTACCTTTCACCGTCGATACACAGGAGTCAGCGAACAGAATCTTCATGGCAGTGAGAAGACTCTTCACTCGCCTGCAGTGCTCCGGCGAACATCTCTCCGCCTCGCCACTTGACGCTTCGCTGGTGAACGGACTTCAGCATCCTGATTCTCCGCAGTGTGTCGGCAGGTGTACAGTATCTTTTTAAAAAATATATATTTTTGAGTGATATATAAATGATATGAATATAAAAATATATATATATTAGGGCTGTCGATTTAACGCGTAAATTCAGTGCGATTAATTTGACAAGAAATAAAGCGTTAAAATAATTAACGCAATTAATCACACTGCCCCCGGACCATAACAGGGAAGATTCCTGAGAAATGCAAGCTTGTAGTACCACCTGTTTACTCCAGAGGGCAGTAAGTGAACTTTCAGCTGTATGAGCAACGCGCAGTTTATACAGTGAAGAAAACAACATTCTGCAGACACACAACACAAACATGCTTTATGTTCTTGCATTCAAAACACTTGAAGGAGCGCAAATGCGAACTAAGGGATCTCAAGATGTGTTTAAAGATTTAGTATTAAACTATATTTAACTTGACACAGTGACCTAAACATTTTATGTTTATGACACAACACACCCGAGATGCTACACAAGCATGTCTGACGCAGGTGTAAATTGACGGGCTCTTAAACAAGCCCTCATAATAAATCTCGAACTGATTGACAAATTCACTTGTGTAATGGATTGCTGTGAACTGTATGGAAATTATTGACTTATGATCAATAATATGGTAGTAAACAATACATTGTATTCTACAGCCGCTATTTGTTTTGTCTTATCAATGATTAACTCTTCTGCCACATGAATGTAATGCATTTTAATTATCTGAATATTTTTTATAATATATATATATATATATATATATATATATATATATATATTGCATTTGTTGCATTTGATATGCCCTGTGAAAACGCAACACACATACGTTGAGGGTATGAGCCAGTTTAGACTGTCTGATCAGCCCTTTGGATAGTATGGAGGACGCACAAAAGGAATGTCATATAGGTGGTCTCTGGAAAATCCATTTTTAAGACATTTTATTACTTAGGTGCATATTTTTAAATAAAACCATTTGTACAACACTCTGGACACACCATTTTACATATTTATGCAATTTAAAACTCATAAAAATGCATATTTTTGCATTAAAACTTCTGTCCAGGCATATTTATTATTTATGTGCATATTTATAAATAAAAACCTTTGTATAACGTTCTTGACACACGACAAAATATTTTGCAATAACTAACTTAATGTTAAAAACACCTACAACTTGCATAAAAACGTCTGTCTACAGACAGCCTATGTGGGCCCCCTATGAGGGGGACAGTCGCCTATGTGGGCGACTGTCCCCCTCCATCCTGAAGGTGTATGTGGCCGCTATATCGGTACACCACGATGCAGTAGACGGTATTTAGGGAAGCACGACTTGATCATCAGTTTCCTGAGAGGCACGAGGCGGTTGAATCCTCACAGGTCGCGTGTCCTTCGTGGAGGACCCCATGGTCCACAGCCTTGGCATTGCTGTGTTCGGTGCATGCTTTACGCATCTATTTGGATCAAACGCAGAGCTTTAGATGCTCTGAGCAGCTCTTTGTCTGATTTGGAGGACAACGGAAAGGGAGCGCTGTCTCCAAACAGATGATCGCCCACTGGGTCATTGATGCCATCGCTTTTAACTATCACGCCCAGGACATGAAGCCCCCCTTGGGGCTACAAGCACAATCTACTAGGAGTGTGGCGGCCTCCTGGGCCCTGACCAATCGCGACTCTTCAAGAGACATCTGCAGAGCAGCTGGCTGGGCAACACCAAACACCGTTGCAAGGTTTTACAATATCCGGGTTAAGCCAGTCTCATCCCGTGTGTTGTCAGGTATGAGCAGGTAAGTGCTGGGACAACTGGCCGGGTGCTTTCCTGTACATAGCGCCTTTCCCCTCCCCGAGGTGAAGACGTGCTCTTTTTACCCCCAGTCGTGTTTACAAAGTCATGGGCCCTGGATGTCCTTCCTCCCTAGATGTCCTTCCTCTCTAGCCCTGTGGCAGGCGAGTTTACAGAGAAACTCACTGCCGGCCCAGTATGTGTGCTAACTAGGCCCTGTACTGGAGTAGGTGCTCCATATGCGCCGGTTGCCCGCAGGTAACCCCGTGTGATGTATCTCCAGTGAAACTGTTTCCCCATTGGTAAATCTGCATCTTCTTTGGGCAGAGACCTCTTTGCCCCCTGTCACCGTGTTTGTAGAACTCCTCCCCCCCGGGGTAGGACCTACCACAGGACTTCTCCACATGACACACTGCCGATAAGACTCGGTAAGACCATGTGACAAATTTCCACTCAATTCCCCCTCCTGCGGGCGATGTGTGGTGTCATAGTTTCAACGAGGACCATATATGGCCCCCAGCTGAACGATTTTGTTCCTTTTAGGAATAAAAAAAAGGAGAAGAGGCCACAGCTGGGCCAGCTTGTCCCAATTTTTTGCCAGTCGACTTGTCCCCGAGGTGCAGGGGAACATATGATGCTTGTAAGAGCATTGGAGAGGTTACGTGATGACCAGATGCACTGGCTACGGGACACACAAAGGTCTGCCTGTCTCGCACCGCCATTCTACGTAACACAGTTCAGTTAGTTGTGGTGTTTTATATAGGGACCGCAGTGTCACATCGACACAATGTCGAGTGAGTGACAGATAGGGAACATCCTTGTTACTTTCATAACCTCCATTACCTGATGGAGGGAACGAGACATTGTGTCCCTCCTGCCACAACACTGAACTACCCACTGAAATGGCCGGGACCTTGTCTTGGCTCCTAAGCACAAAACCTAAATGAGTGGTTGCAAGCCAGCTCCATTTATACCCATATGTCCGGGGGAGTGGCATGCAAATTCCACTCGCCAATTCCTATTGGCCTTTTGTCAAAGATCAGAGGTGTTTGGGGCTCCCAAGGGTGTCTCCTAGTGTCATTACATCGACACAACATCTCGTTCCCTCCATCAGTAACCAGGAAAATTTCAGCCTTTAACATTTGTTGGAATTCAGGAATACAAAGCGCCAACTATATGATTTCTTTTTCTCTGTATGTGGCAGCACCTCTAAATTCACCAGGGCATGATCTGAGACTAGGATGTTTCTGATTGAGCAATCAACAACAGATGAAATGAGGGACTTAGATAAAAAAATCGATTCAATTTGGCTGGGAACATCAGTGTAAAAGTGATATTCCATTGATGTAAGTGTTCCTTGAATCGATCTCGTTTCTCTCTTGTCAAATTCATAAAGTCTTGGAACAAGAAAATGCTGTGGTTCTTCCAAGAAATCCTTCCTATACTCCTCATGTAACACAAGATTTTTATCGGATGATGGGCCAATTTTTATTGGCCAGAATTGACCTGTCTCCCTCAGTGGATTGCCGAGCCAGAACCCTGTGAGCTTGCTTGATTTCCAGCTTATTGCCTGTTATGTTGAGAAATGTTCAGGAATTTCACGATATCCCAACCTTCTTCGTCCCCAGGAATTCCAACAATTCTGACATTATTTCATCAGCATTGCCGACATGTACAACAATTCATGCTGAATTTCCTTCATTTCTCTGACAATCTGACACCCTGGTCTGCGGCCTCCGGGGGGGTGTCAGCTTGAGAACCTAAGTGTCTTTTAATGTCTCCAGAACCAGAGGATTTTGAATTCTTTAACACATTGTCTTCCTAGTACAGTTAAGGATCAGGGTGTATCAAATCTCACTGGTTTATGACTAGCAAACTAGCAAAGTGCGCAGAGCTCGCCGTTCATACATCCGAACCTTGCATGGTGTCACATGACTCCAAGTTGTTATTATTTTGACTTTTAATTTAGTTTTTATTTCTAATTCATTTACAATTTGTCAGTTCTGTAGGATATTTTGTATGCAACATTTATAAGGGAACCATTAAAGTACCCATAATGGAATAATTCTCACACCATTATATGTAGGATATTTAGGGGTTCATGAATTTAGAAGGTAATTTAGGGTCTTGAAATATGTGAGCTATAAACTAAAAACTGTCCTTATTGTACATTATTAGGTAACTAGATTATAACTAGATTATTTTTCTGAATAAATTCTCCACCATTAAATTAGTACAACATCTTGTTGTATTTGCTCATAATTTCTACTGTAAGAAATTAGCTTTAATAAGTGAATTATGATTAATTCACTTATTGGAGTGGTATTATTCTCATGGCTTACTGAAAATAATATTACACGTATTTAGGTACAGCTTTGAAGATAAATATTTTAGAAACAGGTATGAGATTATTTATCAAATTATAACACAGTCATTCATCTTTGAATACAGACAAACTTTATTACTATTCTAAACACAAATCTAATCTGACAAATAAAAGAGTGACAGAATGTGAGATAAATGATCAATACAATGAAAATTACCTTTATGGAGTCTGTTAACAATGCCTTAAGAACGATTTACCCTTCTTTGAGTCTACATCAATTTGCTATCGGATTACCCAAAGTATTTAGCACAATACACCAGCACTTTGAGCACAATATTGGAGATGTACTTGCATGTTGTGGTGTTTCCTTGCATTCTTTGTGTTGCTTGGTTCTTGGCTCTTGGTCAAAAGTTTGTTCCATCGATGTTTTGGACCTCTGTAAGATCGGAGTAATGGTCTGTATGTAATAATGATGTTGGCTTTGAAGCAAGGCCTTTTCATGGACCATAGAGGGTGAGAGGCTTTCTTGGGCTTTCTTAAAGCTACTCAATTTATTCAGCCAAAAGTAGTGAGTGGTTTTCTCGTTTCCAATTCCAAACAGAGCTTAATTCGGATACATGTACACTTCAAGCCCTACTTTTTGATGCAAATATCCATTTTGTCCCACTGTTTAAATTCGCTTTAAACATAAATGTCTGCGTATACATTAAATCCTCATCAAGATGGGCATTGGCAGAATTATAAAGTGTATTTAAAGTGCATTAGCACTCAAACATTAGCCATCTGTCAATCAAACAACACGCAGCTACAGAAATTTCCTATTAGGAAATAAAAAGTCAACCTTTTATATTTTATCTAGATCAACCAACCAGTGGTGCTCTTGCTATCATGATTGATGTAATGAAACCCCTGTTCTAGATTGAAAACATAGGCTAAATATGGAAAACTACTCAAAAGTTTGATCGAGGACATCTCTCTTTTTACCAATAAATATCTAGATCATTTTATTGCCCAGCCCTATTGATAACATTACATTAATCTCTCACAGCAGCCCAATAATCTCAGTGATAGATAGTTAAATTACAGGCTACATTATAGACACACAGAATCTAGAATATTACATTTACCTCAATATAGTTCTTCAAATTAGAGGCAGGATTAATTGTGATATATGGTTTGAGCAAGTAAAACTCACATGACAGTCAAGCAATTGGCCTTTTTCACTGCAAAAATCCATTCCAGGTTGCTTGAGGCATCCATAACAGACGCTGACAAATCTGTAGCTGCCGTTAAAGTTTTTTACATTTGATTTGATTTGACAGGAGTCACAAGACTCTGTCTAGCTAATCATGTTGATAGATAAAAATTAAATCAGGACAGGGAAGTAGTGAACACGGATGGTGGTAAAATAGTGCAATAAAAGTACAGTTACAGCACTTAAAATATACTCAAGTAAAAGTAAAAGTACACAATTTTTAAACTACATTAAAAAGTACAATTCTTGGGAAAAAGTAGTTAATTATAGTAATGTGAGTATTTGTAATTTGTTATTTTACACCCCTGGAAATAATATGTTAAGTTAGTAACTTGAACAACTTCAAGTACAAAAAACTCTAAAGAAGTTTCTAGATGCTCAAACGATCAACAATAATTAATCTTCATTATAAACATGGCATGCAACAACATATCTTAAATATTAATTGCAATAATGTAAAAAACAAAACAAAAAAAACATCATGAATATCAATACCCTTTACAACTCAGTAACTACACCAACACTGAAACTTTTTGGTGTAAAAAATTGCTTGAATTATTTCGATTTTCTAGTTAATGCATTTTCACATCAAGTTTTCTCTGAATCTTGTCATATGAGACAAAGTCTTCTGTCACAAGATAGATCATAGTGTAAGGGACCTGATTTCAGTCATAACTTAATTTTACATTCTGAATTTGTAGAGCTGTATAATTTCAATTTAACCAATTAACTAAAAAGCCAAGAGAAATGACCATCATCATTTATTTATTATTACTTCTTCAAGAAGTTTCCCTCTTTGTTCATATTTTAGGTTCTTCATCTTATTAATGTCCCCATCTAATATATTTCTTTCCACTCAATCCTTGAATTCATCCTTGATATTATGTCTCTAAACTCCATCCTTGCATTCGTGTGGACTGATTTATCCGTGTAATTTGCTTTTAGGCAATTTTTATCCGTTTATTTATTTCAATATATTTTTAATATGGGGAATAAGTGCAAAATATAGGTATAATGGGCCTTATGATCTTAACAACTAAGCTATGTCATGACAATTACAGACAATGAAAATAAGTAGTCGGAGTACCAGTGTATCATTAAAATGTGGGCCTCATGTAAATTACATTTCATGAAAACTATCTTTTCAATTGTTATCAAAGAACCTCTCCTGATAAATTCTGTAGAATTGATGGTTGTTATTGAATGAGTTGATCAGAGTATGTTAAGATATAACAAAATTATGCAAGTATTGATAACAAGATTGTTTTTACATTCCTTGTGTTTCAGGTTATGTGTTCAGATTTAAAGAGCATAGACTCTTGTTGACGCATTATTAGTTTGGCCCCTCTCTGCACACTGTGGCCTATATGTGGTCATCTCCTTTAAAAATTGATCTGCCCCTGATAAACACAAAACCCATACCAGATCTCATAGAAGAGGTACCAGTCCATAAAGTGCAATGTCAGCATAGATAAATTAATCATCTGGAGTTTAACAGCCCAATGGCCAATGGCACAAAAAAGCCTGAATTCTCTTGGTCCTGCTAACCGCCACTCTAAAATCACAACATATGGCGGCAGTTATTCAAACTCTGCACTGTAAATTTTTTTCCTGTTAATTAGCAGTAAAACACTGACAGCAGGGTTTCCAGCAGTGCACCATAATTCTATGGAATCAAAACTGTATTCAATTTTCCAGCTTTATTGTAATTACACTGTATATTAAATATGTACTGTTTAGTACTCAGCAAAGATTCATATTATTAATTGTACTCTATTATGAATATTATTACCACCGCTAGCCTATCTAGAATATCAATATATGTATTAACTAGTACTGTCAAAGTTAGCGCGTTAATAATGCAATAAATTCTTTAATGCATTCGATTTTTTTATGCCATTAACATGTAAAATGACTCTTTGAATAAACCGTGAACGCGCTAGCCTGCTATTTGCACTGCCATATTTTTTTTGCAATGCAAGATGGGATTTGAAGTTCATATCATAATAGAAGCATACTAAAGGAAGAGCATAGAAAGTTCTAACAGGGTTTTTCAGCATGTCTTAAAAAGGTCTTAAAAAGTCTTAATTCACCCTTCCTCAAATTAAGGCCTTAAAAAGGTCTTAAATTGGAGCAACAAGTCTTAAATTTATAAGGTCATGGCATTAAGCTTATCCACACGGGGCATGAGTTTCCGTCAAATGCATAGACATCATTCAGTTTCCTGAAATCATTGCAAAAGTGGAAGGTGACGTTGGATTTGGGGACCATTAAAATTGGAATGGATCAGGGGCTGAAAGATTCCTCAATGATGCAGAGCTTAAGCATTCTCTGTACTTCTCCCTCAATAGCCAGTCTCCGATCCTCAGGCACCCGGTAGGGCCACTACCTCACGATAGTGTTTGCTGGGATGTGAATGTCGTGGGTTATGTCTTGGGTTTGGAACAGGGTTTCAGAAAACAAAACCGCATACTCTTGGAGGAGGTGTTTGAGCTTGTTCTTTTGGTTTGGGTCCAGGAAGCATTCCTTCTGCCAGAACAGCAAGTCGGTGGGGTCCCGGATCAACCCATTTTTTAGAGGTTGATATGATAGATATGTTCAGTTCTTCAGCTGTCCAGCTGGCAGACTCTGTAGTTAACTGGACCCACTTGGGCAACTACAGTATTAAAGACCTGCCATGTGGCCAGGAACTTGAAAGTGGCAGAGGGAATGAGAACAAGTACCTGGTCTCCCGGGTGGAACTCCCGGGGCTGGGCTGCTCAGTCGTAAATGTGTTGCTGGGCATGTTGGGCTTCCTGCATATGTTCTTTCAATAGGGGCATTACCTTTTTGATCCTCTTCCTCATGTCCCGTATGTTCGATGACCATGCAGTGTGGTGAGGGCTGCTGCTCCCAAACTTCTTTGACCACATCCAGGAGCCCATGGGGTTGTCTACCAAACAAGAGTTTGAATGGTATGTGAAGCTGGTCGATGACTGAGGCACTTCACATACCCCAAAAAGGACATAGGGGATCATGAGGTACCAATCGTACCCATCTTCAGTGAACACTCTTCGAAGCATCCTCTTCAGGGTTTGGTTAAACCTTTCTACGAAGCCATCAGTGTGGAGGTGGTACACAGAGGTGTGTATATGGTTGATGTACAGTGGTTTACAAAGGTTGTGACAGGATAGGGGCGCCTTGATCCATTAAGATTTATTTTGGAATTCCGACTCAGCTCATTAGCAGGAACAACTCCTTGGCAATGTTCTTAGAGGTGGCTTTCCACAAGGGGATGGCATCGGGGTAACTCGTGGCATGGTTTACAATTACTAATATGTACTCGTGGCCCCAGGACGATTTTCAAGTCAAGTGGTTTTTATTGTCGTTCAACCATATACATTTAGTACATCACACAGTGAAATGAGACAACGTTCCTCCAGGACCATGGTGCTACATAAAAGAACATAGGACAAACACAGAACCACATGAGACTACACAGACTAAATAACATACCTATATAAAGTGCATGTGCAAATGTGTCAAAAAGTACGGGACAGTACAATAAATTACTAAAACTTAACAGGACAATGGGCACAGTGAGAGACCAGTAGACAGTAGTGCAAAAAGATGACAGTTTCTAAAAATGCCAAATGTAAACATAACATACTATGAAATAGTGTTCTATTTGTACAGTTATTGAGGTAGCAGCAAGGTATAAAGTGACAATAATTAAAGTGCAATTCAGGACACGTCTGTGTGTCAGTCCAGTCTCTCTGTATTGAGGAGTCTGATGACTTGGGGGAAGAAGCTGTAACACAGTCTGGCCGTGAGGGCCCGAATATTTCGGTACCTCATGCCAGATGGAAGGAGGGTGAAGAGTTTGTGTGAGGGGTGTGTGGGGTCATCCACAATGCTGGTTGCTTTGCGGATGCAGTAATTTTTGTATATGTCTTTGATGGAGGGAAGAGAGACCCTGATGATCTTCTCAGCTGTCCTCACTATCCTCTGCAGGGCTTTGCGGTCCGAAACAGTGCATGTCCCAAACCAGGCAGTTATGCAGCTGCTCAGGATGCTCTCAATAGTCCCTCTATAGAATGTAGTGAGGATAGGGGGTGGGAGATGTCCTTTCCTCAGCCTTCGAAGAAAGTAGAGATGCTGCTGGGTTTTCTTAGTAATAGAGCTGTTGTTGAGGGACCAGGTGAGGTTCTCCGCCAGGTGAACACCAAGGAAGTTGGTGCTCTTGACGATATCCACAGAGGAGCCGTCGATGTTCAGCGGAGAGCGGTCACTCTGTACTCTCCTAAAGTCAACAACCATCTCTTTTATTTTGTCCACATTCAGAGACAGGTTGTTGGCTCTACACCAGTCCGTTAGTTGCTGCACCTCCTCTCTGTATGCTGTCTCATCGTTCTTGCTGATAAGACCCAACATGGTCGTGTCATCGGCAAACTTAATGATGTGGTTCGAGCTGTGCCTTGCTGCACAGTCGTGAGTCAGCAGAGTGAACAGCAGTGACTGAGCACAAAGCCCTGGGGGGCCCCAGTGCTCAGTGTGGTGGTGGTGGAGATGCTGTTCCCGATCCGGATTGACTGAGGTCTCCCAGTCAGGAAGTCCAGGATCCAGTTGCAGAGGGAGATGTCCAGGCCCAGCAGGTTCTGCTTTCCAATCAGGTGCTGAGGAATTATTGTGTTGAATGCTGAGCTGAAGTCTATGAACAGCATTGGAACGTATGAGTCCTTTTTATTTAGGTGGGTGAGGAGGATGGAGGGTGGTGGCGATGGCGTCGTCTGTTGAAAGGTTTGGACAATACGCGAACTGCAGTTGGTCTAGTGAGGGTGGCAGCTGGGTCTTACTGTGCCTCATGACGAGCCTCTCAAAACACTATACAGTTCACAGAGCGCTTCCTTAGCGTTAGTGCTGGGGGAATGTAAACTCAGGCTATAATAACAGTGGTGAATTCCCATGGTAAATAAAAAGGTCTGCATCTAACAGTCACAAGCTCCACCAGCGATGAGCAGTAACTAGAGACTAGCATAGAGTTATTGCACCATTCTGTGTTGATGTAAACACACAAGCCATCACCGCGAGTCTTACTGCACAGAGCTGCATTTCTGTCAGTACGAAACGAGGCGAGCCCGTCTAACTGAATGGCGGCGTCCGAAGCTCTGTTGCAAAACAAAGATGCAGCAGTCACTAAGCTCACGCTGCATAGTCTGCTGGAGTCGGATGTAGTCCAGTTTATTGTCCAGTGAGCAAATATTTGAGAGCAGGATAGACGGGAGAGCTGGCCGTCTAGGGTTTGTTTTTAGCCTAGCATGGACCCCCGCCCTCTTGCCGCGCATTTGCTTTCTCACACACCGCTTATGACGTCCCCTCGCATCAGGCGACGCCGAGGACTGGAGGCCTGGTCTCCGCAGCAAGCCGAGTTCACATAGGAACTCCTGCAGATCATCATGCAGCTTGGTTGTTGCATGAATCTTATATTTTAACAGTGTCTGGTGATGGTAGACAAACACTGGTTGCTCCGATGTCCATGTGCCGTAAAAGTTGGGCTATGTGACAAAAATAGCAAAAATAGCACAATTTGGGATCCGGACTGGCCACTCAGCAGTTTATCAATGGTTATCTTCTCTGCCGCTTTCTCTGGGGTTGGGTTTCCACCAAGAAGCCAGAGCTGGGCGATGCATACTAGTCGAGACACCTGGACCTGTATTGGAACCTGGGGTTCGTACATCCATTCGTGAAACTTTTGAGTAGCGCACACCGGAGACAGTCCCACCCGGGTTAGAATCTCTGCTTTGAGAGGGCCATAGTCAAAGGAGGCTTCGCCCAACAAGGAGTAGTAGGCCTGCTGTACTTCCCCCGTAAGGAAGGGCACCAAAATAGCAGACCACTCCCCTCGCGGCCAGCCCTGCCGGATGGCCATGTTATCAAAGGTATTGAGAAAAGCCTCTACATCATACTGCATAGTGAGTTTAATCAGAACATGGTTGGCTATATGTTTTGCTTCCGGTGCGTGTGCACACTCTTCCACTTCAACCCGCAGATGAATGATCTCCTGTTACATTCAAGTCAGTCCGGCAGCAGCAAGCTGTTTAGATATTTGTTGCTGGCATTGTGAATCTTCGGCGAGATGATGATGATGAAGTCTTCCATAATTTGAGGGAGAGAGAGCGGAATCTGTGGGAACACAGAGAGAATTACGGGGTAGGTGATTGTGTCACTCTGTAAACAAAGCCAGCATTCTCCACCAGTATTGCGGGGTTGAGAATGAGGCACAGACAACTGTAAATACTTTTGTGTTCCCGGAAGGGACACTATTAGTCAAATTCTGTAACCAGAGACAGAGAGAAACGTTAGTGAAAGTCTTCTCTTTGTCAGGTCCTGGGTGAGTGTTCTGTGAGAGCTTACATGGTGCTTCGTTGATGTGGGTGATTGTGTTTCCGCTGTTTCCAGTGGGTGTCAGGGGCGACGCTGACTTCGGCATGGGAGGATTTCCACAGCAGCCATGTTGATTAGACTTCCCTTGAAGATGTGAAAAACTACTCATCTTTTTTTTTTTTTTTTTTTTTTATTTGTAGTGAAATGTGAACTGCTGAGTTTTCAAGGTTTCTTTTAATATAGGATCTGATATGCACTTAATCTTGATCAGTGTTGTGCAGCCTCAACTGATAGCAGGGAGAAATATCATGTTCATTGAAAATGAACTGCAGTATATTGAAAAACACTTCTTATTATCAAATCTGCATGTCCGAGACAGATAATTTTAGATGGCTAAAACCAGAGGTGATCTTCAAATGATTTTGTCATGCAGAAAAAGTATGATGGGAAAAAAGTATATTATTGCAAAGGAAATATCCATCAATATTAATTTTCTTCAATCATTATTTTACATGTAGTATATTCATCTTCATAGGTATTTTGTGACTAATGTCTATTTTTATGACTTTTACAGGGATGTTATCTTCATTATTCCTGTGTGAACATGTTGGGGAATTAATATGCTTAATGGGTGTTGCTGGAATGGGCAGCAATTGCAGGTTCATTATGCAGTTAAAGTGTCAGTTTATTTTTCTTAGACTGATAATCCTGCTGTAAAGTTTAGATAAATGTATAGATTTGGGATATATGTTTTATAGTCTATTGAATTGCATTAATAGCATTTGCTTTTGTCAAAATGTTTTAATCTTCTTTTTAAAATCACATATATACTGGCGCTCATACGGCTGCCGCCACCGCCACTGCATTCTACTCATGTTGGTCCTGCTGTTAAGAAAATCACGGAATGTTGACTCTATCTCACTGTGGCTCAGATGTGTTTCATATCAACAATGAAGGGATCATTGTTCTGCCACTGTTAGACTGGGATAAAAGTATGGACTAGCCATGGGGATTAAACTGTGCAGCATATCCACCTGCTGCAGCTCCATAGCAGAACAGGACAACCACCAGTCTCTCACCAGAGCAGCGTAGCGTGCAGTCATGCCCTCATGTACAGTGGTAAACACAGAGCATTTGCGCAGGTCATTTGAATCCAACACATATAACACAGCTGTGATACACCCGTGTGATATGGAAAGTTTTCTGTCTTACTTTTGCTATATTATTGAGGACAATGAAGTACTGTCAAAATGCATCCAGTGAGCGGCAGTTCTTGTTGATGAGAGAGATCAACAGAGAATGGCCATACTGGTTCGAACTGACAAAGTCTACAGTAACTCAGATAACAGCTCTGTACAATTGTGGTGAGAAGAATATAATCTCAGAATGCTATTCTGAGATGTGGGTAGGCACTCTTCTGGCGGAACGAGAGTGACCTACACAATATTAGGCAGGTGGTTTTAATGTGGCTGATCGGTGTATATGTTTGAGCTGAGAATGTAATATAATTATATTGCATAAAGTCCAATATGAGTCCAATACAAGTGAATTTCAACACAGTCGTCAAAATATCATATAATCACATTGTTATGAAATGTTCAAATGGGTTCAGATTCCTAACAGATGTTGTTCACTCAACGAGATTTTACTGCTTGCTCAATTAACTTAATTAAAATAGTTTAATTTAACACAATTATTTGCATTTTTTATCAACTTAATTTCATTGTGTACAGTCCATCTATGTTTATTTAATCCAATTGTGTTGGGACTTTGTGAATAAAATTTGTTGTTACATTTGCAGAGAAGAGTGGCGCTAATGATTAAGTCAAGATTGGGAAAACATATTTTGAAATATCAGTGTATTGCTTTACTCACAAAGTAAATACTACGGGATCAAGTCATTATACTGACTGACTTGGGATCTGTAAACCCTCAGCAGCACTATTGTCATACAGAACAAAATGATATAATATACTTATGTGTTTGATGCTATTTAGCAACAAGCTGTACAATTCCATAGACTTATTTAATCAGATCAATAATAAGTTAGAATCAAGTTTAACCAAAAAAATAAAAATCAATGTAGGTATAAAGAATATGTACAGTTTTATCAAGTTAATTTGACCCAATATTTAAAAGTAAAACTTGTCTATTTTGCAAAGGTAAAATGGATTAACTATCTAAGTTATATTAGGTAGACTTCCCTTATATTCTTAACCTATATATATTGCAAATTGAGAAAATGTACTCAAAGAAAGTGGATGCAAATTGCTGCCTCATTTTTGGGTGGTAAAATCTATAGGTTTTACCTATATACTGTATACATGTTGGGATGAAGCAATGTAAAAGTTATAATTATAATACAATGCATACACTCTTTGATTTGAAGATTTAACAAACAGTGTTAATATGAACTTATTAAAATTTTTGTATTTCATGCTTATGAAACAGTATAAGTTAAAAGGTATTTCATATGCCTTCCCATATATATATATATATATATATATATAATAGTTACATTAGTTCATTTTGTTTGAGCATATACAGTAAGTACATAGCCTATTTAAATTCTATTTAAATAAAATATGATTTAAAATATAAAATATGATTTTGAAAATATTTGTAACAAATAGGACAACAGACATTTTTAGTACTTTGGTATTTTGTTAATGTATTGTTGCATTTCTGCAAGTATTTTTATTGTAAGTATATTTTTATGTAGGCCTACTTTTTTTTATATCATACATTGTAATAAATCACATTTCAGAATTGTATTACTTTATTGTGGTTACTTTAACTTGAAAGCTATGAAAATGTCAACTGGAACTGAGATCTCTTTCATATCTGTTTGAAAACTAAGTGAAAAACCAAACTGAGGCACACTAGAAAATTATTCCTCTATTTAAATGTTTTGGTCCAGTGCATACAATTGTTAGTTCATGTATTAAGTAACGGCTGAAGATTTCAGACAGCAGATTGTCAGGCACTTTACATAAACTCATGTGCCAAAGTGTTTATCAGTGGCACTGTAGCAGACAGAAAAATAGTCAGATGTAAGGGTACATTTAATTAAACATATGATTATATGTACTTAAGGTTTAAATATAACGCATTCATCCAGTATGGGCAAGTTCTCCTCTTTCACTCTTTATGTCACAGTTGTCTTGTTCTATTTGTTGAACTTCAAAGTCTATGGCAAGAAGTTGGACATTGTTATAATGATAAAAATAAATGCTATTTGTCTGTTTTTCTTTAATGGTCTTTTTTGGGTTTCAGAGCTGAAATGGTTCTTAATTGTTAAAAAGTTATTATGTGTAGTAGATTTAGGAAAATAATTTCAATAAAATGTTCATTTCATGGTCTTTTTTTTCTAAAATTGAAAATATAAAAAAAAATAAAAAATACACTTAGATACATACATTTTTCACATGGTTGAGTAACATATGCATATGTCTGCTAGGGAGGTGCCCCAGGCCAGTGCCCATGAGGACACAACACTTCTTGTTGTGTGTGCTCGGACCCGCAAGGGGGGGACACGGTCTGGGTGTGATAGGCCAATGTAATGGCGTCCACTACCCAGTGGGAAAGCCTCTGTGTGGAGACAGTGTTCCTTTTCCGCTGTCCGTCAAAGCAGACAAAGAGCTGCTCAGAACGTATAAAGCTCTGCGTGCAGTCCAAGTAGATACGCAAAGCAGGTACCGGACACAGCAGCGAAGGGGCTGGACCTGCCTCTTCCCGGGGAAGCGCTTGCAGGTTCACTACCTGGTCCCTGAAGGGAGTGTAAGGAACCTTGGGCACATAGCCCGGTCACGGTCTTAGGATCACATGAGTGTCTGTCGGACCGTGTCACTGACAAAGAATATTTGCAGGTCCCCGACCTTCTTAATGGAGGCAAGCGCGATCAAGAGGGCTGTCTTCAGGGAGAGGGTCCTGGGTCCGACTGATTCTTGCAGCGCGTAGATGGGTCTCTGAAGACCCGAGAGGACCACTGAGAGATCCCAGGAGGGGAACAGTCTTGGCCAGAAGGGATTTAACCTCCGGGCGCCTCTTAGGAACCTGATAATTAAGTCGTGCTTACCCAAAGACTTGCCGTCTACTGTGTCGTGGTGGGCCGCGATAGCGGCTACATAAACCTTCAAGGTGGAGGGGGACAGCCTCCCCTCCAACCTCTCCTGCAGGAATGAGAGCACTGACCTAACTGCGCACCTCTGTGGGTTTTCAGCTCGAGAAGAACACCAATTCGCGAACACTACTTCAGGGAGTAAAGTTGCCTGGTAGAGGGGGCTCTGGCTTGGTTGATCGTGTCTATGACGGCAGGTGGTAGATCAGCTAGATCTTCCGCATCCCATCCAGGGGCCAGACGTGGAGGTTCCAGAGGTCTGGGTGTGGATGCCAGACGTGCCCCGTCCCTGAGAAAGAAGGTCCTTCCTCAGGGGAATTCACCAGGGAGGGGCTGTTGCAAGGAGTACGAGATCCGAGAACCAAGTCCGAGTGGGCCAATAGGGGGCCAATAGAGTGACATGTTCCTCGTCCTCCCTGACCTTGCACAGCACCTGTGCAAGAAGGCTTACTGGGGGAAATGCGTACTTGCACAGCCCTGTGGGCCAGCTGTGTGCCAGTGTGTCTGCCTCGAGGGGAGCCTCCGTTCGGGCATACCAGATCGGGCAGTGGGAGGACTCTCGGGAGGCGAACAGGTCTACCTGAGTCTTGCCGAACCATTCCCAAATCAGCTGGACCGACTGGGGGTGAAGCCTCCACTCCGCTGGGCAAGCGTTGTCGTGATAGCGCGTCCGCCACCACGTTGAGGTTGCCCGGGATATGAGTGGCACGCAGCGACTTGAGTCACTGGCTCCAAAGTAGGAGACGACAGGCGAGTTGTGACACGTGCCTGCAGCGTATGCCGCCTTGGCGATTTATGTATGCTACCATGGTGGTGCTGTCTGATCGGATGAAGACGTCTTTGCCCTGAATAAGCGGAGAAACAGGGAAAAAAGTACAGCCAACAACTCTAGGCAGTTCATGTGCCAGCGCAGCGGGGCTCCTTTCCAACGTCCCACGGCTGTGTGTCCATTGCACACGGCACCCCAACCCAATTTGGAGGCGTCAGTAGTGACCAGGACGCGTCGGGACACCAGCTGCAAGGGGACTCCTGTCCACAGAAAGCAGAGGTCTGTCCATCGCGTATCGTGTTGGGCAAAATCTCTTAAATTCATGGGGGCCATGTCAAAGTTTGTATGGGTGGGCCCCCTCTCCTCTGGTCTCAATGAGTAGGCTATACCACACAGGACCTTTGTGGCCCCCCTATATCAGAGAGCCCATGACAATGTTCAGTTGTCTCACACTACCCACACATTTTATTTCTCCACTGACACATTGTTAACAGACATAGAGACACACGTGGATCTGAAATGAGAATATGACTCAGTGTTCCTACAAAAATGCAGCATGTGCCCAACAGATGCTGTCTTTTTCAGATGAACCATGTTTGCTGAGTGTGGTCAGTGAAGGAAGGAACGAAAAAAGTGGGAAGAAAAAATTTCACTCTCTTCTCTCATGTGTAATGTATACTCCAAGGTTTATTGACTTTGTCCAGTTGGCTGGCTCAGATTTTTCCCTCTCTAAATGCATATGTGCATTTCTTGTGTAGTTTCTTATGGTTGTGTTCATGTAAAAAAGACTTTATTCTTCATTCAGTCTGTTATCTCTAAGGGATAGTACTCACCATTTCTGTACCTCCATCTCCTATCAAATATGTTGTTAGTCAATCTGTACATTGGTCTGCCTGTTTGCGCCACTGTGGTGGATTCTTATTTGTGTCACGGGCTACAAACACTGTGGTTGGAAATAGAGACAAGTAATCGGAAGTGGGTCTGGCAGGAGAGCTCCAGCATTCTCTCTCTGATGATCTTTGTTCAGAATGGCAAAGCTAAAGTGGGGTCAAAATGTTTGACATAATAACAAAATTCTTGACCTCTCCACAGCTGTAACACGCTGAAGTGTAACTCTCACTCTGCCTTCCCCATTTATAAAACTCGTTAAGTTAAAATTAATGGAAAATGTGCCCTGAGGCATTCTTTTGGTGTGGTTTGGGTTCAAGAATTGCCTCCTTTGAAAATGTTCCTCCTTTTTGAGTCCCTTGATTGATTCTTATGTTTTACGTGTTTCTCTCAGTTTACTACATTTAGTCAATAAAAAACTGATTACTAAAATGGAATACAAAAACATGCTTATAGTAAAATCCCTCAAACTTTTCTCTGGTTCAATATAAAAAACTAAAAAACAAAAACACAACCTGTTCTCATTCCCTAAGTGTCCAATTTTGACACTTGTGAGCAGATTTCTGCATCTGCATGATAACGCCAAAGGTGCCCCCTGGCATCCTCTAATTGAACCGCATTGTTTTCAACAAGAAAACTTTGTCATCAGTTATCAATCTTGAAGATTATTTTATGTGTTTAAGCTGAATATTTTATTATACTTATAAATATATTAGTGTGATATTACATTATACAATCATCTATAATATTTTAGATCCCTTAACCCAACCTAATTTCTAAACCTAACAGATAATCAACAATATAAAACATGAAAGAGACACTTAGATTTTTATAATATGAAATACATTACACTATGCATGCACACCTGTTCTCTATACTTCTGTTAGAATGAACACTGGCATGTTTGTCTGCCACTGCTCTCTGGGTTCTTTTCAATATTTTTGTATGTTTTGTTTAAGTGGCCTTTTATATGAGCAACCTCAGGAAACAATCTTATCGACTATTGACTTTTTAGTTTGTTTGAAATCTATGCTACACTAAAACGCTGCACTCACCGATGGTCTTTGCCAGGACTGCTTCGTTCGGTCTTAAATAGGCTGCTTGATTTTCTGTCCATCGTCGGCGTCCAGTGGGGCTGAAGTGTGTGGACTTTGAATTTGGGTCATGCTGGTGGACTCATTGAGTATGTTCTACCTTCTGTTACCCATCTTGGCATGTTGGAGATTTGCTGTTGGACCTCGCCAGTTTCAGCAGAGATCTCCCTGTTTGTTTGCAAGTTCATGCAATCATCTTTCTTCTGATATGCTTTTATTCTACTCATCTCTGGATTTACAGCATTTGAATTCCTCAGTCAGCCTGTCAGATGGAGTTTATAACTATTGCTCTTGGATTTGAGTGTCGCCAATGTCCATTTGATAATGCAAATCGACCAAAAGTATTGTTCAAAACAATTGATTCTGTTTTAAACACAACTAGAAATGCTTTTCTGGACGCCACCCAGAGACCTGTGAAACAGTTTGAAACTTCTTTACTCACTAATTTGAGCAGATTAAAGGTGTGTTTTTTTACCTGCTCAATTTGATCAATCACTAATTTCTTCTCCGTCCAGCTCCCTGACTCACTTTGAACACATTACGTCAGCACAGTTAACAGATGTAGTCTCCTAAATTAATTGTTTGTAACGTTGCTGGCAAGGATGAAGACGATGACGATGGAGTGACGAACCCAAGTGCAGTTTATTAAACAAAATTGAGATCCAAAAACCCAAACTAGAAATGTGAAACATAAACATGAACTTGACTAAACTAGACTTGACACAAACAAAATATGACTTGACTAAATCATGGCTTGACTTGACTTGGCTTGGCTTGGCTTGGCTTGGCTTGACTTGACTTGACTTGACCAAAACAACAACAAAGTTACATTAACAATACTCCACAAAGGACAATGGCAAACATGAGGGCTTAAATATGTAACAAGTTAACATGTTTCATGTGTTTTGTTCTCCTTGGTTCCTTTGTTTATTAGAGTTGTCTTGTTATTGGTTCATGTTTCATTGTCTTGTCATATTGTTATCAGTCTTGTATTTTCATTGGTTACTTGTCTTAGTTGACCATGATTGTGCCCCCATAACACATCCTGCAAAGTTTTTTTTTATAACACATAAAAAATTTGCTGCCTCAAGCATAATGACACAGGTTTGACATAAGAGACTCAGCGATTATGAGACCAGATAGTGCCTTGTAGACAAAAATCTGAATACTAAAATCAACCCTGAATTTCACATGAAGCCAGTGTAGAGATGCTAAAACCAGGGAAATATGATCCCTATTTCTTGACCCTGTTAAAAGCCTAGCTGCCATGTTTTGAACAAGCTGTAGGCGGGAATACGCAGTTTGGGGCAGACCAATGAACAATGAGTTACAATAGTCTATCCTTGATGTAATAAGTGAGCGGATCACAATTTCACAAAATTGTGATCACAAAAGTCTTTAAGGGAATGAAAATGTTTTATTTTAGTGATAGATCTCAAGTGGAAAAAGCTACCCTTGACAAAAGCACCAATCTGCTTATTTAAAAGTAAGGATAAAATCACTCCAAGACTCCTTACATGATCTTGTACATTGGACGACAGAGGACCTAACCGGGCAACCAGGCCAGGTAAAGAGGACATGGAGGAACTTAGTTTTGCTTTCACTTAATTGTAAGAAATTGTTTGCCAGCCAATGTTTAATATCTTTGAAGCAATTTAGTGTGTTCTCAGATGAACAATTCTTGTCTATACTCACTAAACTATACTAAAATTGGGAATCGTCAGCATAACAGTGATAAGATATGCTGTACTCCTGAAAAATAGAGCTCAGAGGAAGCATATACAGGGAAAATATCAACAGTCCTAATATCGACCCTTGAGGGACACCACACTGTAATTGAGCCGACGTAGAAGAAAAATTAAATACATTTACAGAGAATGTCCTTTTTTTTAGATAGGATGAAAACCACTGGAGGGCCAAACGCTGGATGCCAACCATACATTCTAGATGATTGAGAACAATATTATGGTCGATAGTGTCGAATGCGGCACTGAGATTTAATAAAACTTAGATGACAGGTGAACCTGAATCCATGGAGAGTAAAGTATCATTAGTGACCTTCAAAAATGCAGATTCAGTGCTGTGTAGGGATCTGAATACAGACTGAAATGTATCTAAAAATTAAAATGTATTTTAAATGTATTTAGATAGGAGTAAAGCTGCGAATAAATAATTCTCTCCAAAATCTTCGAAATAAAGGCAGTTTGGAGATTGGTCTATAATTGCCTGGTGTCACCACCACGCCTGAGTCTGCTCCATGCCATGTCACTGCTACGCCTGAGTCTGCTCCATGCCATGTCACTGCTACGCCTGAGTCTGCTCCATGCCATGTCACCGCCACACCTCAGCCTGCTGCATGCCATGTCACAGCCATGCCTCAGCCTGCTCCATGCCATGTCACAGCCATGCCTCAGCCTGTTCCATGCCATGTCACAGCCATGCCTCAGCCTGCTCCATGCCATGTCATGCCTCAGCCTGTTCCATGCCATGTCACTGCCATGCCTGAATCTGCTCCATGTCATGTCACGCCTCAGCCTGTTCCATGCCGTTTCACAGCCACGCCTCAGCCTGTTCCATGTCATGTCACAGACACGCCTTAGCCTGCTCCATGCCATGTCACTGCCACGCCTCAGCCTGCTCCACGCCATGTTTCAGTCAACCATACAGCTCCTTGTCATGTCACAAGAAAACCTCTGTTCACTGGTCCAGGCGCGCCTCTGCTCCACGGTCCAGGCCCACCTCCATCCCTACGACTCCACCTTGGTCCTCAGCCCCATCGGCTCCTTCCCTCGAGCCTCTTATGACACCCCCACGCCACCCAGACTCCACCTTGATCCCATGCCCCATGCCCTATCTCACCACGCCCCATGCCTCAAGACACCCCACCCCACCCCCCCCCCCCCCCCCCCAGCTCCCTACAGAACTCTGCACTTATGTAATGTTTATTCTGTTTTTGTACATGTGTTGGGCTGTCAGGAGCCGCCCCTTAGAGGGGAGTTATATGTCATGTTTATTCTGTTGGTTCTTGTTTTTTGTGGCTTTTATTTTTAAATTTGTTCACTTCCTTGCCTATTCATGTGATTATCCTGTTCCCGCCATGTTTCATGTGTTTTGTTCTCCTTCGTTCCTTTGTTTATTAGAATTGTGTTGTTATTGGTTCATGTTTCATTGTCTTGTCATATTGTTATCAGTCTTGTATTTTCATTGGTTACTTGTCTTAGTTGACCATGATTGGTGACTAAAAATGTACATTTAGCACACTAGAAGAAAATCAGATGATTACAGCAAAAACAAAAAGAAAAAAACATATTTTTTTTTCTAATTTCAGTAGAAATGTTTTGCTCTGCTTGAATAAGGGCTAGAGCTAGAAGAAACAAGTAATATGGTTGTGAGAATTTTCCCCTAACAGCTACATAAACGGCGGAAGTCTGTATAGTGTCTCATAGTGTCTCACAAAATGAGAACAGAACAAGTTAATTTAAAATCGTTTAGATCTGTTTATTTCATGACCACACCCTGGCTTCATCTGCACAAAAGTATCTACTCCAACAAAGCCCCCAGCCCAGGCGCAAAAATACTCTCAGCCCCGTATTCTCATTGGTTGTTTACACGCACAAATTGGTATTTATGTTGGCTGACTAAATTGCGATTTTGGTTGGCAAATCAAGTAGTGGAGTACCCACAAACTATAGGATGTATAAATATCCTTTCCAGACACCCTCATTATGAATGACTCATAACAGCTTTATGTGACAGCTTAGAAATTATCAATTAAAAAGCTAAACTTCATAAAAATATGCCATATAAAATATAAGATTGAATATCTTTAAAATCAGATAGTATAACTAAACACATTTCAGCTTGATTCAGAACTATTTTGGACCAAAAGTAAACAATTACAATCCTCATATTTATAGAGAAGTATGTGTTAAACTGACCACAATATACAGTGAGGAAAATAAGTATTTGAACACCCTGCTATTTTGAAAGTTCTCCCACTTGGAAATCATGGAGGGGTCTGAAATTGTCATCGTAGGTGCATGTCCACTGTGAGAGACATAATCTAAAAAAAAAATCCAGAAATCACAATGTATGATTTTTTAACTATTTATTTGTATGATACAGCTGCAAATAAGTATTTGAACACCTGTCTATCAGCTAGAATTCTGACCCTCAAAGACCTGTTAGTCTGCCTTTAAAATGTCCACCTCCACTCCATTTATTATCCTAAATTAGATGCACCTGTTTGAGGTCGTTAGCTGCATAATGACACCTGTCCACCCCATACAATCAGTAAGAATCCAACTACTAACATGGCCAAGACCAAAGAGCTGCCCAAAGACACTAGAGACAAAATTGTACACCTCCACAAGGCTGGAAAGGGCTACGGGGAAATTGCCAAGCAGCTTGGTGAAAAAAGTTCCACTGTTGGAGCAATCATTAGAAAATGGAAGAAGCTAAACATGACTGTCAATCTCCCTCGGACTGGGGCTCCATGCAAGATCTCACCTCGTGGGGTCTCAATGATCCTAAGAAAGGTGAGAAATCAGCCCAGAACTACACGGGAGGAGCTGGTCAATGACCTGAAAAGAGCTGGGACCACCGTTTCCAAGGTTACTGTTGGTAATACACTAAGACGTCATGGTTTGAAATCATGCATGGCACGGAAGGTTCCCTGCTTAAACCAGCACATGTCAAGGCCCGTCTTAAGTTTGCCAATGACCATTTGGATGATCCAGAGGAGTCATGGGAGAAAGTCATGTGGTCAGATGAGACCAAAATAGAACTTTTTGGTCATAATTCCACTAACCGTGTTTGGAGGAAGAAGAATGATGAGTACCATCCCAAGAACACCATCCCTACTGTGAAGCATGGGGGTGGTAGCATCATGCTTTGGGGGTGTTTTTCTGCACATGGGACAGGGCGACTGCACTGTATTAAGGAGAGGATGACCGGGGCCATGTATTGCGAGATTTTGGGGAACAACCTCCTTCCCTCAGTTAGAGCATTGAAGATGGGTCGAGGCTGGGTCTTCCAACATGACAATGACCCGAGGCACACAGCCAGGATAACCAAGGAGTGGCTCTGTAAGGAGCATATCAAGGTTCTGGCGTGGCCTAGCCAGTCTCCAGACCTAAACCCAATAGAGAATCTTTGGAGGGAGCTCAATCTCCGTGTTTCTCAGCGACAGCCCAGAAACCTGACTGATCTAGAGAAGATCTGTGTGGAGGAGTGGGCCAAAATCCCTCCTTCAGTGTGTGCAAACCTGGTGAAAAACTACAGGAAACATTTGACCTCTGTAATTGCAAACAAAGGCTACTGTACCAAATATTAACATTGATTTTCTCAGGTGTTCAAATACTTATTTGCAGCTGTATCATACAAATAAATAGTTAAAAAATCATACATTGTGATTTCTGGATTTTTTTTTTTAGATTATGTCTCTCACAGTGGACATGCACCTAGGATGACAATTTCAGACCCCTCCATGATTTCTAAGTGGGAGAACTTGCAAAATAGCAGGGTGTTCAAATACTTATTTTCTTCACTGTATGTGTCAAGCTTACTGCAATATACAGTATGCTGTAAGACTTTGCAAAAACTGAATAGAAAAGACAGTATACATTTTGTGTTGTCCTCTGATCTAGCTTTTCACTTTGAGATTGAAAAGTTCCTGTATTAACATACACTGTAAAAAAAAAAGTGGTAACCTGCAAATGGTACCTGAAGGAGTTATTTCTTCTACCTGATCTGCCCTTGATTCAGTGTAATTAATACTTTTACTTGAATAAAACCAGTTCACGACATCTGTATGTTCTGTATGTTTCTCCTGCCTTCAGTCATGATAGAAATGACATGATAAGGGAGATTCATGTTCACTTTTATAAGTGTTTGGGTGCTGTCTTTGCTATTGTAAAACAAATAATGCATTCAAACACTTAAACCTTAAGGCACTCATATTCCTTATAACCGCAAATTCCCTCCTCTTCTCTGTCTCCCCTTTTTTCAGTTCCAAATTTGTTCTCTTCCCTCTCCTCCTCCGCACATCTGTATTGGCAGGGTGCAGGATTTTCAAATTGTTTTCTCATGCTCTCTGGCTGCGGGACTAGAACATTTAGTTTGATGGGTGCAACCCATTTTTAGTCCTGAGAATTTAAAAGTGTAGCTAAGAAAAGTAGGTTTGGCAATAATGTACTACAGTCTATATGATTGCACTAATCCATTCATGTATTGTGATTATTTGTATACAAAACCAGCTTAGATTTGTGTCATGTGTCAAAACTGAAAATATTTAAAACTTCTAAGAGTGATATGCAAGCATTCATGATAAAGACAAAGATTAGGCACTTTCGCCACAAATCCATTTGATTGTAGATTGTAACTTCAAATGGGCCATCTCTTTTGCAATGTGCTTCTATTATGGGAACAGAATTTGGTTTAAAAATGCTGATGTACAGGAAGTGGATGATGGTGGTGATGATGATGATAATGACAATTTCTGGAGCTATGAGTGACCCTATTGGAGAGATGTGTCACGATTCCACTGTTGTCTGACCTGTGTTTCTCCCCTGTCATCTCTCCCGGACTACACCTCCCATAATTCCCTGCTCTCATCACTGCCATCTGTCTGTCATTGTCTTCACCTGTGCTTAATTTGATCGTTATCCTTTGTGTATAAAAGCCCTGTTGTTTTATCAGTCTTTTGTCAGTTGTTAAATGTTTATTTTATGTCTACCGTTGACCTTGTTCCTGTTCGTGCCCTTTGTGGATGTTTCTCGTGTTTATATCTTTTATTTTCTCATCGTGGATGTTTCTTTTGTTCCTTGTGTTTTTTGTTACTCTGTTCATCGTTTGTGTTGTTTTCAATAAAGCTGCAAGTACTGTAGATCCTCACTCTTCGTCTGCCCGTTCGTAACAAGATGTCTGTGATGATGAGAAGGGTGTGGCCAGGCCATGAGTTTGTATGGCCTGAATCAGATGATCAGTGGGAGAGCGAGATAAAGGGGAGCCGGAGACACCTGTTCAAGAGACGCACGTGACTGCGCTGCATGTGTGTGTCCATGTTTGTTTTATGTTGTTTTAAGTTCAGTTTTACATTAAACCTTTACTGTTCAGCCGGTTCCCACCTCCTCCTTGCCCGTCCTTTATCTGTTCTAATGTCCCTAACAGTTTCTAAAGTATCTTTGTATGGGTTAGGGAGCTGTGTTGGGAACAAGAAATTAATGTGGCATATCTTGTCTGAAAATGTTTTACGCATGAATTCATACCAAGAGACCTTATTACTATGCTGCAAAATCTATATGTCTTTCCTACAGCAGTTAAACTAAATATCAGAGATAACCTTTTTATGAATTGCTGTAATTAGAATTGTTTCCATTAAAAGAAAGCATAATTTCTCCAGTTTAAATGTATTTTGAAGGTGGACATTTACATTTAAATTCTACATTCTACAAACCATTTTAATTTGGTCTGTGACTGCCGATAATGTTTTTTTTTTTTTTTTTTACATTCTCACAGATGTTCCGGCCAACATTCTGCTCCCCATAGCTCTACACCAAGAAAAAGTTTCAGATTCTGGCTGCCAATATTCACAATACACCCACGCATAAATGTAGTCTCTGCTGTGAGGGTGTATAATAAATGATTTGGGGTCTGGGGCCTGGGGCCTGTCCTGATCACTATTGGTTGGGTGTGCCTTGAGAGAAGCTGTCCAGTTTCTCTAACATCCTAGGGAATGAGGGGTGGAAAGGGATTGGTAACCTCACAGCACAAATCCACCTACACAGTACCATTCTACAGCTTGGATTGATTAGGATTTTCCCATGTTCTACAGATAGTTGTGTTTTCAGTCTTTCACATATGCAATTCCCAAAACTAGCTTGAGTATGGTTTATATATACAGTATCCGTAAAGTATTCACATTGCTTCACTTTTTCCACATTTTGTTATGTTACAACCTTATTCCAAAATTGATTAAATTCTGTATTTTCATCAAAATTCTACAAGCAATACCCCATAATGACAATGTGAAAGAAGTTTGTTTGAAATCTTTGCAAATGCATTTAAAAAAAAAAAATGAAAAAAATAAATAAATAAATCACATGTGTATTCACAGGCTTTGCTGAATGAAGCACCTTTGGCACCAATTACAGCCTCAAGTTTTTTTGTTTATGATGCCACAAGCTTGGCACACCTATTTTTGGGCAGTTTCTCCCATTCTTCTTTGCAGGAACTCTCAAGCTCCTTCGGGTTGGATGGGGAGCTTTGGTGCACAGCCATTTTCAGATCTCTCCAGAGATGTTCAATCGGGTTCAAGTCTGGATTCTGGCTGGGCCACTCAAGGACATTCACAGAGTTGTCCCGTAGCCATTCCTTTGTTATCTTGGCTGTGTGCTTATGGTCGTTGTCCTGTTGGAAGATGAACCTTCACTCCAGTCTGAGATCCAGAGCGCTCTGGAGCAGGTTTTCATCAAGGATGTCTCTGTACATTGCTGCATTCATCTTTCCCTCGATCCTGACTAGACTCCCAGTTCCTTCCGCTGAAAAACATCCCCCACAGCATGAAACAAAGATCAATCTTTGTTTCATCAGACCAGAGAATTTCGTTTCTCATGGTCTGAGAGTCCTTCAGGTGCCTTATGGCAAACACCAGGTGGGCTGTCATGTGCCTTTTACTGAGGAGTGGCATCCGTCTGGTCACTCTACCATACAGGCCTGATTGGTGAAGTGCTGCAGAGATGGTTGTTCTTCTGGAAGTTTCTCCTCTCTCCACAGAGAAATGCTGGAGCTCTGTCAGAGTGACCATCGGGTTCTTGGTCACCTCCCTGACTAAGGCCCTTCTCTCCAGATTGCTCAGTTTGGCCGGGCGGCCAGCTCTAGGAAGAGTCTCGGTGGTTCCAAACTTCTTTCATTTACGGATGATGGAGGCCACTGTGCTCATTGGGACCTTCAATTCTGCAGAAGTTTTTCTGTACCCTTCCCCTGATCTGTGCCTCGATACAATCCTGTCTCGGAGGTCTACAGACAATTCCTTGGACTTGGTTTGTGCTCTGTTAACTGTGGGACCTTATATAGACAGGTGTGCCTTTCCAAATCACGTCCAATCAACTAAATTTACCACTGGTAGACTCCAATCAAGTTGTAGAAACATCTCAAGGATTATCAGTGGAAACAGGATGCACCTGAGCTCAATTTTGAGTGTCAAGTCAAAGGCTGTGAATACTTATGTACATGTGATTTTTTTTTTCCGTTTTTTTATTTTTAATACATTTGCAAAGATTTCAAACTAACGTCTTTCAAGTTGTCATTATGGGGTATTTTTTGTAGAATTTTGAGGAAAATAATATAATCCATTTTGGAATAAGGCTGTAACATAACAAAATGTGGAAAAATTGAAGCGCAGTGAATATTTTTCGGATGCACTGTATATATATATATATATATATATATATATATATATATATATATATATATATATACACACACATATATACATACACTGGTGGCCAAAAGTTTGGAATAATGTACAGATTTTGCTCTTATGGAAAGAAATTGGTATTTTTATTACAGTAATCAAAGTGGCATTCGACTGATCACAATGTATATTGTCAGGACATTAATAACGTGAAAAAATATTGTTATAATTAAAAAAAAAAAAATACTTCACTTAAACTACTTCAAAGAGTTCTAAACAAAATATCCTCCACATGCAGCTTTGCAGATCCTTGGCATTCTAGCTGTCAAGTTTGTCCAGATACTCAGGGGACATTTCACCCCACGCTTCCTGTAGCACTTGCCATAGATGTGGCTGCCTTGTCTTGTCAGCCATTTCTCATGCACCTTTCAGTCTAGCTGATCCCACAAAAGCTCAATGGGGTTAAGATCCATAACACTTGGGGTCCTGGGTAGCTTAGCAAGTAAAGATGCTAACTACCACACCTGGAGTCACAAGTTCGAATCCAGGGTGTGCTGAGCAACTCCAGTCAGGCTTCCTAAACAATTAATTGACCCTGTTGCTAGGGTGGGTAAAGTCACGTTGGGTTAACCTCCTTGTGGTCGCTATAATGTTGTTCTCACTCTCAGTGGGCACATGGTGAGTTCTGCTTGGATGCCGCGGAGAATAGCGTGAAGCCACTTGATAAGACGCACGGATTGATGGTCTCAGACGTGGAGGCAACTGAGATTCATCCTCCACCACCCAGATTTTTGTAAATAACATTTTTATTGATTCATAAGTTAACACAAAGAAAAAACACAACATATGTAATGAATCAATCACTTTTAACATTAAACACCCACTACAACCCCTCCCCCTACCAATCTCCCACCCCACCCTGACCCCCCACGAGCACCCCGCTGGTCAATAAAATATAGACACACACGCATACAAACCCCCACAAAACTTAAACAACAACAACAAAAATACAATAGTCAATTATAATTAAAAACTAAATTACTCTCTTCACTACCCCTCCTCAAGAGTCCCCCCAAAACACTAAATAGTTGACCCATTTCCTATTGAAAATATTCCCTAATCCCATCCTCCTGCTCGACCCCTCCTTGAAAGCAGCCACCCTCCCCATCTCTGCACACCACTCTGGGAACGAGGGTGCTCCATCTGACTTCCATCCCCTTAAAATAACCTGCCTACCAATCATCACACTGGTCAAAACACAATTTTGATGTACTTATCCTCCAAATGTATGACCTCCCCGTTCTCCCCAGTCTGGGGCAGAACGAAATTTGAGTGCTCAACACATCACATACAAAACTTTGCACAAAATCTTTGGATCTTACGACACCCCCAAAAATATGGATTGTGTCTCCATCTTCTGAATGGCATCGCCAGCAGGTGGGTGTGTCCTTAAGACCAAGCCTATACAACTTAGAAGGGGTCCAATAAAATGTAAAATCTTAAATTGCATAAGGTGCACCCTTGCATCTCTAGACGCAGACGACATTTTTTAGAACCCTAGCCCACATTCCCTCCTCCAATAACAAGTTTAAATCTTCCTCACATAATCTTTTGATGCCTCGTGACCTTTTCCAAAAGCAGTAATCCCCTCTCCCAGAGTATCTGCTGCTTTAGAGTGGGGGGTGCTACTCCCAAAAACAGTGCAGAGCAGGTGGCACAGCTGTAAATACCTATAGAATTGAGATCTGTGAATCCCAAAATGTTTAATACAATTTTCAAAAGTTCTCAAGACTCCACTCTCATATTTACATTTATGAATTTGGCAGACGCTTTTATCCAAAGCGACTTACAGAGCCCTTATTACAGGGACAATCCCCCCGGAGCAACCTGGAGTTAAGTGCCTTGCTCAAGGGCGGTGGCCATGGGGTTTGAACCAGCGACCTTCTGATTAGCAGCTCTGTGCTCTAGCCACTACGCCACCACCATTCCTATAGGTCACCAAGTGTATTAACTCCCCTCACAATCCAATCTGACCAACAGAAAGGGGAATATTAATACATAGCTTAGGGTTCAGTCATATGCTCGAGGCAACGTTTAAATAAATGTCTGAAATAAACTCTCTGGACTCTTTTGTCCATATCAAGTGTAAATGCGAGATAACAGGGTGTAACATAACTTCTCCAAAAAATCTACAGGGAGAGATTGTAACAGGTAGTTAAATTTTGGAATACAATTAATTTTAATAACATTAACCCCCAATCATAGATAAATGTAATGAAGCCCACCTGCCCACATCGCTCAAAACCCTTTATATAAATTAATCAAATTTAACTCTGACTAAATCAGATAAATTTGCTGGGAATAAAATTCCCAAATACTTAATGCCCTGTTTGGCACACTGGAAGGCTGAAAAAGCAGTTACTGTGCAGTACGCTGTCAGAGTCAAAGCTTCGGATTTAAACCAATTAAATCTGTATCCCGAGAACTCCAGAAAATGAATTAATAATTCTGTGGAGGTAAGGCATAGATCTAGTGGGATCGGAGACAAATAATAAAATATCATCAGCGTAAAGCAAAAGATTATGCACTACACTCCCTGCAACCACCCCTGGAAAATCATATACCATTCATATCGCAGCTGCTAATGTTTCCCGGCCAAGAAATAACAATAATGGCGAAAGAAGGTAACCCTGTCGGGTGCCCCATCCAGAATAAAATAATCTGAAAATAATCCATTTGTCTGTAACACCGCTACTGGATGTCTATAAAGTTAATTAATCCATTCAATAAAAGTTTTCCCTAACCCATATATTTCCAAAATCTTAAAAAGATAATCCCATTCTACCACATCAAATGCATCAATAGAGATGGCAGCGACTGGAGTCTGATCATTCCCCACTGACCTCATAATATTTATGAGACACATAATGTTATCAGAAGAGTTGCGGCCCAAATAAATCCCACCTGGTCTGTATGTATAAGATATGTCATAACTTTACTTAATCGGTTAGCCCAAATGTTTGACAATATTTTAACATCTAGCTGAAACAGGGAAATTGGATGGTAACTCTTTCACTCACTTGGATCTTTGTGATCCAGGCTTGTGTCATGGTTGGTGGAAGTTTTCCATTCTTTAATGATTCCCTATAAACTTTTAACAAAATTGGAGCCAGATCTGTGGTATAAGATCTAAGAAATTCAGCGGCAAAGCCATCTGGCCCAGAGCCTTGCCAGTAGGCAGGGCCTTAATTACCTCACCAAGCTCCTCCAAGGTTATCTCAAAAATGTTATGCTCAGTCGTCAGTTTAGGGAGTTCTAATGGTTCCACAAAATTTCTAATATCTTCATCAATAGACAAAGACATGGAACTATAAAGATCAAGATAGAACTCTTTAAAGACATTATTAATATCAATGGACGAGGTAAAAATTTCACCACTAGCAGATTTCATTAAGGGAATGGTGGAAAAAGACACTCTCTGATTTATATATTTAGCCAAAAGCTTCCCTGCTTTGTCCCCCAACTCAAAGTATGACTGTCTTGTCCTGAACAACTAAAACTCCACTTTCCATGACAAAATAATATTATATCTGTATTTCAAACGGGTCAATACTCTGAGGCCATCAGACGACATTTGGTGCTTCAGCTCTGCCTCAGCACTTTTAATATTCCCTTCCAACTCCACGAGTTCTCGTGCTTTGTATTTTTTGGTGAATGAGGCATACTGTATGATCCGACCCCTAAGAACCTCCTTAAGGGCCTCCCAAGCCACACCCACAGAGGATATATACTGAGGACCAGTTGGTCTCCATATAAACATTGATTTCAATCTTTAACATTTGTTGGAAATCAGGATTTTGCAAGAGAGACTTATTAAAGCAACTGTATGATTTCTTTTTCTCCGTATGTGCTAAACTCACCAGGGCATGATCTGAGACTAAGATGTTTCCAATTTAGCAGTCAACAACAGATGAAATGAGGGACTTATAAAAATAAAAAAAATCTATTCTGGAATAAATCTTATGGAAAAAATGTTTAGTCCCCACCAGATGGGTTAATATCCTCCAAATATCTGCAAGACCCAGATTTTTACACATCCTGTGAAACGTCTAGGGGGATTACACACTTTTGCTTAACTATGATCAAGGACTGAGTCCATCAAAAGATTAAAGTCTCCTCCCAAAATTATATCATGAGGGGTGCCAGCAGCTTGCAACATGCCTTCAAGATCATCAGCGCTAGGTGTGTAAACATTAGCCAAAATCAACGTTTGCCCCTGAATTTAATAATGTCTCCCTAATTAATTTACTCTGTTTGAGATATTTGAATTGTAGATGTTTATTTATCAGTGTAATGACTCCCCTACTCTTACTTGAGCCAGCACTAAAGAAAACATGTCCACCCCATATCTTTCCAAATTTTTCAGCTTCCAGTGGGGAAATATGTGTTTCTTGAAGAAATACAATATCATATTTCTTATGCTTAAGAAAAGAAATAACCTTCCTTCTTTTTATGGGGTGCCCCAATCCATTCACATTCCATGTGGAGACAGAAAACCTACTCATATTAACATTTGACATATTGATATGATAAAAAATACATTGTTATACAGACCACATTCCCCATTAGTGCAACAATCAAACCCCGAACTTCCCCCCGAACAAAACAAGCAGAAAAAAGAAAAACGTGCACATAAACCATGACAGTGCCAACTGGCGTCAATCCCTCTAAATTCAAAGAGCCCATGTACACCTACGAGAGCCCCCGTGACAACCTTGCTATCGGATTGCTGTGTTTCTCTACAGATTTTGTGAGGCAAAATTACATAACAGAAAATACTTTGTAAAACAGACCCCAGCCAACAGGCAGAATAAAGATAAGGAACATGTAGATTCAGTCACAGAACAGTCTTGAAGGTGTGTTCTTCCACAAAACAAACTCAAGCTGATATAAAGCTGTTCAGTTTCCTCGGACAGACAAACAATTGTTCAGTGAGCTGGCCGTTATGAGTGCAGCAGATGATGCATTTTTAATGTCCCTTAAAAATACTCCTCAAAAATAAACTCCAGTCCACAGGAGGCATAAACTCAAAGAATGAACAGATTCATCCACAATTGTCCTGAAGCAGTGTCATTCCACAAAACAAGCTCGAGCCACCAGGCAGAACCTGGGAGGGATCCTGGTTCCTCAAATGATCAAGAGCCAATCTCACTCAGAGGCCGCATTTTTTTTAAAAATACACCATGGCTTACTCAGCCGGTTAACTTTATAAAATGAATCGTATGTTATTCCTTCATGTGACCATGTAGATTTGTGGCCATCCATAGTGTCCATTCTCAATCTGGCCAGGAACTTCAGTGTAAAAACAATTTTCTGTCAATGCAAAAGTTTCTTGAAGGAAAATTTTCATTCCACAAAACAATCTCCAGCCGCTAGACAGAACCAACGCAAAAATAAACAAAAATGGCGCCCAGCTTCTTCAGACAATCGAGTCATAGAACAGTGAGTAAGTCCACTAGTATAAGAAACATCAAATGGCTAACTCACTCCAATGTATTTATGAAGGAGGGTGCCTGTTTCGGACATGTAAATACTCTTCAGATATCCTTCATTTCTATTCTCAGTTTGGCCGGAAACATCAGTGCAAAAGTGATCTTCCGTTGATGTAAGAGTTTCTTACATTCCTTGAACTGATCACGTTTCTCTCTTGTCGAATTTGCAACGTCTGGGAACAAGAAAATATTGTGATTCTTCCAAGAAAGCTTTACTTTGCTCCTTGCCTGGCGCAACACGAGATCTTTATCAGATGATCTCAGAAATTTGGGCAGAACTGATCATGGCTTGTCTCTGTCAGCAGATCTGCTAGCCAGGACTCTGTGAGCTCGCTCTGTTTCCAGCTTATGGCCAGTTATGTCGAGCAGACTCGGGAAGAGCTCATCAAGGAATTTCAATATATCGCTGCCTTCTTCATGCTCAGGAATTCCAAAAATATGTATGTTATTGCTTCAGGTCATATTTTCAAAATATTCAGTTTTTCCAAAATGTGTTCCACGTCTGTTTTGGACACGGGCAGATTAGTGGATAATTCCCTTTCTGATGACTCCAGATAATCGATCCGTTTCTCAACATCTGCCACTCTTGTGACTAACCCAAGAATTTTGTTTCCATTGCCAGAATTGAATGACGTTTTACAGCGAGCTCCTCCAAGTCAGCAACAACCTTCGTCAGCATCGCCGAGATGTTGGACAGTTGACGCTGAATTTCTTCTCCCGAACGTGCCTTCCAAATCGAGTCCCTGGTCCGCAGACCTGCCAGAGGACACAGCTTGAGCACGTAAGTGTCTTTTAATGTCTCCAGAGTCTGTGTGTGTATGTAGTGATATACAATAGTTATACTGTAATCGGTGCAAAACTTTCCACTTGCTTGCACATGTGTGTATTTTTCTTTATAAGAGTAATCATTTATATAAATAAATCCTTAAGTCCTAGGCTTGCCAAGGATATATGAGACTTGAAACGATGTTGATCACTGATTGGTAACAATGACAATCTATAAATTAGTTACTACTGTGGTCTATTTGGCCAGAATATCCTGCAGTTATAAAAAACTTTACAACATTTGACCTTATTTGACCAGATTACATGTTTTCAGATAACCATCTTTTCCTTTCTTTCATTATTTATTTGTCCATTCACTCTGATAATGTCCTGTATTCATTTGTACACCAGTCCCTTGAACAACATTCATCCACACAGAGGAGCAAAGCCGAACCACAACCAAAACAATGTCCACAAGAGGCATTATTATAATTATATATATATATTTTTTTTTAACCGCTAGAGGGCCACAATTTATATAGTGCAAAAATAAAGAAAGAAAGAATAAATTGACATTGATTATGTGGATATGTTTAAACTTTTATCTAAGAACTCACAATGATATGGTTAGTGAGCTGTATCAATATTCTCAAGACACAGTAGGCCTACTCACCCGAACTTAAAAGATCTTATTTACAATCTTTTGGTCATGTTCTGCCTTTAAAACAAGTGGAGTCAAGGGAGTCACCATGGCACAAAGGGCAGCTGTGACCACAGTAAATCATCTTCAGATACAGTTACTAGACTTCATCCTTTTGTCCTGCGTATAAGAATAAATTAATTTAAATGTATATCTGCACATTCCTCAGTCAACACAAGGTCTATAATTGAACCACAACCATGCATTTGCTTGCCCCAATAAAGACAAAAGAAAGGGTTGCATAGTTATTAGATTATAATAAATAACGTGTTAGTGTACTAAAAAAACTGAGAATATTAAATTATATACACTATGAAGCTTTTAAATATCGCCATTTGATATGCTTTGTGCTCTCGCTTCACTATTTTCTTCAAACATGCTGTTTTTGTCAGGGAATGGCAGCTTGGTTTACGGGATAAGGAAAACCGCATCATTCCATGGCTCTCCAACGCTGGAAATAGTCGGCAAATTAAAACGCGATGAAGCTTGCTCACCTCTAAACATTAGAAACGATTAACATTATCAAAGTTGTGTGGACATACGACATTTGGGTTAAATCTACGTGAAAAATGAAACAAAGTTACAGCAAGGAGCAACAACAGAGTATATTGAAGAGGCAAGAGGAGGGCGATGCTGTGACGTCACTCAAACAGGGATTGAGTTTCTCAACAAGAAACATAAAGATTATTGCAGTTTTGGTTGTGAGAGTCACCAGAGCAAATTCCTCTATTATCAGGAGTGTTTGTGGATGTTACTTATCAGGTAAGCATAGCAGGTTTTCATATTATCCCATTAAAATATTTAACTGCTTGGCCGCTTTGCAAGTGTCATTTAATACCTAATTTAAGAAAACAAATTAAACGGCTCAGCTTTACAACAATGAAGTGAGACAGGCAATTTTGTTACTGCACTGTTATTAAACTATAAGACGTGCTAACACACACACACACACACACACACACACAAACTGTTTATTTGTTCTTTTTTGTATATATATTTTAAACAGTGTACTTTATCTGTCAAGTATAGGCCAACATAAAATGCATTTTTAAAGTATTTTGGAGGAAGATAGTATGAGGGAATTGTCGGGATATAGCCTATATTTTTTCATGGATCAGAAATCTATAATTTCACGTGGTAAATTAAGCCTAAATATATATAACTCATATTCCTAAGAAAAAGGTGTTTTAATAAAACGACACTCCCTGAAAGTCAAACTGTCAAGTTGTGCTCAAAGGAACCAACTGATGTACGAACATTGTGGCTATAGAACAATGGTTAATTTTAATATTTAGAAAAACGTTCTTGGTTTGGTAGACTGTGGAGACGTATAAAGCTAACGATAAAAAGGGGCGAACTAAAATATTTAACAGATGTAAAATCCTCATGTGAAATAACATCGCTGTTGATAAGGCAGAATTGGAAAGGCGCATTCAGAGGAAATGTGTGGTTTTCTTTACTGCAACACTTCTTAAAGGAATATTCCGGGTTCAACACAAGTTGAGTCATTCTATGAAACGGGTGCCATTTGTGTCCGCAACGTTTGATGAGAAGCATAAGGCACAAAAAATGTCCCAAAGTGTGTTTCCAAAGCTTAAAGTTATTAAATCAAGTATTCTTGTTAACATGATATATTATAAAAAATACTATTCTTAAAGAGTAAAATACTATTTTTAATCATTTTTCATTAGTACATAGCCAATTTCACATGTCTGTGTTGACCATCATGACACTTGCATCTAAAATATCACCAAATAAGTTATTATTTTCAGGATTTTATGTGTGTCCCTGTATATATAAGATATATTTATTCAAAATAAACCTTATAGTTTTGTAAATATTTTATGATTTGTATGCGTCCCTTAGTTTGACTTACCACCCTGTCACACTAAATTGTTTTATCTATAAATAATGCGTTGCTTTAAATTACATCACAAAGTGGAAATTACATAATTTGAGCCTTGTAGCCACCAAGAACAAAAGCAGGCAAGTAATGACATTCTTTTACTTTGTTTATTTGTTGCTTTTTCATGTTAGGCAGAGTCCGTCAAGCTCAAACCAACCACCCGGTCATGCAAAATAGATAGGGAAAACTGTTTTTAATAAAAAAAATTACCTTATTAATGCAAAGAAAATTATATTTCAGATTGAATGCATTTATGCTATGTGCTTCCCGTTTGAATGTGAGGATGTTTGAAATCAAGGATTCTAATATAGGCTAATCAATTTATTTTCTGTTAACTTAACCCTGTTTGGTTCACTCAATCACACACTCATCACTCACTATATCTTTCACTCACTCACTCACTCGCTCACTCATCACTTACTATATGTCTCACTCACTCACTCAATATATCTTTCACTCACTCACTATATCTTTCACTCACTCTCTCACTCACTCACTCTTCACTAACTATATGTCTCACTCACTCAATATATCTTTCACTCACTCACTATATCTTTCATTCACTCACTCATCACTTTCTCACTCACTCACTCATCACTTACTATATCTTTCACTCACTCACTCACTCACTCATCACTTACTATATCTTTCACTCACTCATCACTTACTATATGTCTCACTCTCTCAGTATATCTTTCACTCACTCTCTCACTCACTCACTCTTCACTTACTATATGTCTCACTCACTCACTCAATATATCTTTCACTCACTCACTATATATTTCACTCACTCTCTCACTCACTCACTCACTCACTCATCACTTAATTTATGTCTCACTCACTCACTCACTCAATATATCTTTCACTCACTCACTATATCTTTCACTCACTCTCTCACTCACTCATCACTTACTATATCTTTCACTCACTCACTCACTCACTCATCACTTACTATGTCTTTCATTCACTCACTCACTATATCTTTCACTCACTCACTCACTCACTCATCACTTACTATATCTTTCACTCACTCACTCAATATATCTTTCACTCACTCACTCACTCACTATATCTTTCACTCACTCACTATCTATTTCAGTCACTCACTCACTATATCACTTACTATATCTTTCACTCACTCACTCACTCACTATATCTTTCACTCACTCACTCAATATATCTTTCAGTCACTCACTCACTATATCTTTCACTCACTCACTCACTATCTCTTTCAGTCACTCACTCACTATTCCACTTACTATATCTTTCACTCACTCACTCACTCAGTATATCTTTCACTCACTCACTCAATATATCTTTCACTCACTCACTCACTCACTCAATATATCTTTCACTCACTCACTCACTCACTCACTATATCTTTCACTCACTCACTCACTCACTCACTCACTCACTCATCACTTACTATATCTTTCACTCACTCAATATATCTTTCACTTACTCACTCTCTCACTCACTCACTCACTATCTCTTTCAGTCACTCATCATTTATATTTTTTATTTACTGTACAACTTCCTTTATACAGTTGAATGCAAAAAGTTTTGTGATGTATATGATCAAAGTTTAGAAAATGTTCTTTCATTATTACAAGTAAGAAAATGTTCATAATAATAATAATAATTTTATTGTAAAATGTTCAAAATATAAAACTTCGTGGAGGAGACCCTGAGGATCTGCGGCTCTCCATTCACTGTGGGTGTTGTGGAAGAGGGCTTTACCTCGCCTCTCACGGTGGACATCCCTCAGCCTTCCATAACTCATCCCTCCACGCCCACCACGGCCAACGAACTGCAAGTTCCGTCCGCCTCAGAGCCAGCGTCACCAGCCTCTTCTGCCTGGAGGAGGAGAAGAGGAAAGGCTTCTGCTCTCCAGTCTCCGCCTGCCACGGCCAACGAGCCAGCGCCCACGCCTGCCACGGCCAACGAGCCAGCGCCCACGCCTGCCACGGCCAACGAGCCACAGCCAGTGCCTGTAGCCTCGACCGTCCAAGAGCCACAGCCAGCGCCTGTAGCCTCGACCGTCCAAGAGCCACAGCCAGCGCCTGTAGCCTCGACCGTCCAAGAGCCACAGCCAGCGCCTGTAGCCTCGACCGCCCAAGAGCCACAGCCAGCGCCTGTAGCCTCGACCGTCCAAGAGCCACAGCCAGCGCCTGTAGCCTCCCAGGGCTCCGCCCCTCGAGCCAATCGGGTCTCTGCCTCCCTCTGCTCTGCCCCTTGAGCCTCCCAGGGCTCCGCCTCTCGAGCCTCCGAGACCTCAGTCACCTGAGCCTTCCACGCCACATTCACCTGAGCCTTCCAAGCCTCCGCCTCCAGAGCCTTCCAAGCCTCCAGCGCCTTCCAAGACTCCAGTGCCCTCCGCGGCTCCGCCCCTAGAGCCCACCTGGTCTCCGCCTTCCACGGCCTCGCCTACAAAGCCTTCCGCAGCTCCACCCGCTTCCCCTGAGACTCCTCCCAGGCCTTCTGACCCTGTCCTGTGGCCTCCTCCCAGGCCTCCTGATCCTGTCCCAGTCCCGTTGCCTCCTCCCAGGCCTCCTAATCCTGTCCCAGTCCCGTTGCCTCCTCCCAGGCCTCCTGTCCCAGTCCCTGCCCTGTGGCCTTCTCCCAGGCCTCCTGTCCCAGTCCCTGCCCTGTGGCCTTCTCCCAGGCCTCCTGTCCCAGTCCCTGCCCTGTGGCCTTCTCCCAGGCCTCCTGTCCCGGTCCCTGCCCTGTGGCCTTCTCCCAGGCCTCCTGACCCGGTCCCTGCCCTGTGGCCGCCTCCCTGGCCTCCTCACCCGTTCCCTGCCTTGAAGTCGTCCCCTTGGACCCCAGGGCATCTGCCTGGCCTCCTTGGTCTCCTGGCTGCCCTCCTGTTCTGTTATGGTCTCCCTGTCCTTGTCTTGTTTCTCTGTGCCCCCTTGTACTGCTTGTTTGCCTTTCCTTTTTTTGTTTTGTTAGGAGCGTCTGGAATCCGCTCCTTAGAGGGGGGGCTTCTGTAACGTTCCATATTGTCTCTTGTTTATGTACCTTTACTTAAGTTTCTGGCACCTGTTACACTCCATATTGTCTTGTTTATGCACTCTTATTTTGAAACCATTCTTATGTTCCTGTTTCCCAGTCTTGTCATGTCCTGTTTTCCCTCCTTGTTCATGTGTCTGGTTTTCATTGGTTCATTGTTTGATTGCTTTATTATCAGTTCTAGTTTTGTCATTGGTTTTAGTTAATCACATTATCATCCTGTTTAAGTCCTGTTTGTCCATTGGCTGATGTTTCCCCTGTTCATGTATTTAATGTTTCCCTTGTACCTTGTCAAGTATTGTTGTTGTTTGATCCTGACCGTTGCCTGTTGTTCCTTAGTCCAGAGTTCCTAGTCTTAGTCTGCCTGTGTCCTAGTCCTAGCCTTAGTCTTAGCCCTTGCCTGTTCCTAGTCCTTGTCCTGCTGTACCACCTACGTTTCTCAATAAAGCTGCACTTGGGTCCTACTCCTCGCCTTCATCCTTGCCTTGACTGCCTCCAATCGTTACAGGACTAATCAGATAAATGTAACTTTATTTTTACTTTTAAGTGAATTTGTTTTTTCAGTACAAACAATCAGGCAATTGAAATGTTGAATTCATATTTCAAGATTAAAAATCTAAGAATAAAAAAATTGATTAAATTACAGCCTTTCTATTGATGGTTTCCAAAAAAGGGACATTTTACTATTAGGAAAACATTAGATTTTAAAAATCTATTTCTTGTTTTACTACACTAATGACATACGTATTGTCCGTAACAGGGCTCCCATGCCTGAATAAAAAGGATCATATTAATAAGGATTTTATGCCTGAGGTGGGAAAATGTTTTTTTTTTTTTTTTTTTTTTTGAAGGATTAACATATCTTTCAAGTTGTAAGGGGTTTTTTTTTTTTTTTTTTTTTTGTTTTTTTTTAAGTTTGTTCTTAATGAAAAATTGGAAATGGCACCCGTTTGGTAGAATGACTCAGTTGATGGCTTTTGTAGCATATTCATCACCACAAAAATTAATTTTGACTCGTCCCTTTTCTTAAAACAAACAAACAAAAAAATCAGGTTACAGTGAGGCACTATACCATCCAGTGGAATTGATTGGGGCCAATTTTTGGAGGGTTTAAGTGCAGATATGTGAAACTTATAATTTTATAAAATCACTTACATTAACTCTTCTGTTAAAACATGTGTATTATTTTAGTTTAATGTTTTATTTAATTTTTACAATTGATTTAGGGTTGGCCTACATTGTTAAGTACAATTTGATATAACTTTACAAGGTTAGTAAGCAATTTCATCACACTAAACTCATGTTAACGTGCATTTTGTGTACGTCTTGCCCCTATACTTTTGAAACAGTGAGTATTTTAACGTTGACAGATTGGCCCCATTCACTTTTATTGTAAGTTCCTCTCTGTAACCCAGAGTTTTGCTTCTTTTTTTGTATTCTTCTTTCTTTTAAGAAAGAGAGGAGCAAGTTGAAATTTTGTAATTACCATTATGGCACCAAATTGCCGACTGAGCTTAAAGGAATAGTGCACTAAAAAATGAAAATGCACTCACTCTCACAAATGACTTTCTTCAGCAGAAAACAAATGAAGTTTTCGAAGAACATTTCAGTCTCTGTCTCACGCGTCATATTACGTCATTTCCTGTATCAATTCTCATGTGTGTCTTGTTGTGAAACGTAGTTTGGAGACCAGACAGGAGTTGTCGGGGATTCTTCCTAGTGAAATGTTTTGTAATGTGTGACCCCCATTGCCGATACCGTGTGTAATGTGCAACTTCAAGACACAGACAGAGAGTTGTGTAGTGTGAAAAGAACAGTAATCTGACGACTTTGAAAGTCGTATACTGTCTAGGCGGCATAACACGCTTATCTCACGCGAGAGGTAGTTTGAAATCCATCTTTGTCTACATTCAAACCACAGCAAACATTTTAAGTAAAAAAAAAAAGTTTTAAATATTAATCTATTTCTTACAACACCTAGCGTTTTGCTTCAGAAGACATTTATAATCCATTGGAGTCATATGGATTACTTTTATGATGGCTATATGTACTTTTTGGAGCTTCAGTATTTTGGCACCCATTCACTTGCATTGTATGGACCTACATAGCTGAGATATTCTTCCAAAAATTGGTGAGAATATGGTGAGAGTTTTCATTTTTAGGTGAACTATTCCTTTAACTTGTATTGAACCCGGAATATTTCATACAATTCTGACCTTTAGTGGACAAAAGCAGAACATTGTTGGTTTCCTTTCCATGCTTACCAGATCAAAACTAGCTATGTATGATGATTAGTTATGTTTCTGACTTTATATCTTTCAGATTTATTTATTTCAGTTCTGAAACGAATTTTTTTTTTCTGTCAACACAGATTTGAAGGTACAATGATGGATCCCGTCAACTTTACAGAGAGTCCTCTCAATCAAAACACATCTGAGTTTGAATATTATGACTACTATGAGAATACGGAGCTTGAGAAATCTCTTAACATCATGTCACTCATAGTCTACACCTTGGCTTTTGTACTTGGAGTGGTAGGTAATGGCATTGTGATTTGGGTAACTGGATTCAAAATGAAAAGAACAGTCAATACTGTCTGGTTCTTGAACCTTGCTGTGGCTGACTTCCTCTTCACTGCCTTCCTCCCTCTCAGTGTGGCTTATACAGCTATGGGCTTCCACTGGCCTTTTGGCCAGTTCATGTGTAAATTCAACAGCACCCTTAGTTTCCTCAACATGTTTTCAAGTGTGTACATCCTGGTCGTGATTAGCGTTGACCGCTGTGTGTCTGTGGTGCATCCAATCTGGGCACAGAATCATCGGAATGTAAGTCGTGCATCTGTGATGAGCTTGGCAGTTTGGTTATTTGCTCTGGTTTTGAGCTCTCCCTACTTTGTCTTCAAGGACACTGCACCAGACCACCGCAATGAAAACATAATTAACTGCTTTAATAACTTTGCCTTCTCTGATGACTATGATACACCAGAAGTCGAGGCGCTCCGTATGTTACGCCACCGTGCCATGATCGTTACCCGCTTCCTCCTAGGCTTTGTGGTGCCTTTTGTAATTATCGTCTCTTGCTATGCAGTTATCATCCATCGTCTCCAAAGAAACTGTTCGATGTCTGGACGAACTGGACGTCCTTTCAAGATCATTGCTGCTGTGATCACGGCTTTCTTCTTGTGCTGGGCTCCATACCATATCCTAGTCCTCATTGAGATGGTTAACCACATGGCAACTAAATACAGCCCCACCCTACAGTATGTCACTACTGTTGGAATTCCTGTTGCAACCAGTTTAGCTTTCCTAAACAGCTGCCTAAACCCTATGTTGTATGTTTTCATGGGACAAAACTTTAAAGACATAGTGCGTAAGTCTGTCCTGAAGGTCTTGGAAACAGCTTTCACAGAAGAAGTTTCACGCACAAATTCAATGCACATCAATCGAAACAAAGAGCAAGGAAGTAAGTCCTTCTCTGATGCTGAAGTATAACAAAGAGACATGAGGAACCATGTCTAAGGGAGGACATTACAGAGACTGGTCAGTCAATTTGACTGGAAGGGTAACTGGAACTGAACAATTTGATGGGTAACTGGAAGAACCTGCATCAAAATAAATACAGTTAGTAGTTCAAAGCTATACATAAGAACTCTGCCTTCAACTGTGTGTGCATGCGTGTGTGTGTGTGTGTGTGTCATTAATGAATAAGTGTTTTACCAAAATACATATATACTGTATTGTTTAAAACTTTGTATTGAATTGTATAAATGTAAATTTGTGATTTTATTGAGGGCTTTAATCAGCAGTGTAGTAGATTGAAGTCTTTCAAGCATTGAACATGTTGGGAGAGCAGTTTTTGTGCAGTTTCTTATGCAATTTCTGTATAACTAATTTTATTTGAAAATATTTGATAAAGTTACATCTCTGTCATGTCAGATTGATCAAAACACCTAAAACTAATTAAAATGACCAGTTTAGCAAATTAAACTCATCTCATCACATTTTTAATAAGGTGTGGAGCTCTCTGTATCTGTACAATCATGTGTCAATATCATTAAAAATGGAACATTAGAAGTTTTGGTAGTGGTTTTATGCTGTAACCCAACCAAAAATCGAATTTATCCTAATGCAATATAATTTTGAGATTTTCTAAGGAATAGTTCACCCAAAAACTACAATTATATATATATATATAAAATTGTAGTTTTTGGGTGAACTATTCCTTAGAAAATCTCAAAATTATATTGCATTAGGATAAATTCGAAATATGTGAACAAATTATTCATTTTGAAGAACAGATCGTCTTTTTAAAAAATTTAAAAGTTCCAGTCCCCATTTACAGTTATGGCATGGAAAACAGCAACTACAGAGGTTCTTAACCTCGGGGTCACGGCCATACAGAGACCCATATGGGGTCGCAGGAGAGTGCTAGTCTACCTTATTTTTACTAAGATTTCCAAGCATCATTTTGTAAAGCTGTAGTAGGCTAACACTTTTTATAAAATATAAAGTACATCTTTTTTCCCTGGAGGAACTTTGGTTTGGCTAGTAATTACTGAGTGTCCTAAAACAGCTGGTACTACTTGATAGTACTTATTTGATGAGGTAGATTTCAGTGCTCTTGTTTGCATCAAGACACACGACCAATCAGGTTGGATATAACTTCCAACTATAATGCCGAACTTGGACAAACTGCAGCATGACACACCAGCCCTAACACTGTTCACCCTGAACTGCTTTCTAAATGTCCATATACATTTGCCTTCATTTTTTTAGTCTTAATAAGAATATTGAATGAGAATATCCAACTGGTCTTATATCAGGAGTGTTTAGTTTCTCCACTGCATGATGTTTTACATCTCTCACAATTAATAACAGAAACAGCAACCAAACCATTGTAAACATCTGCTCTAAAATCACAAGTGAGGGCAGACAAAGCTTACTCTCATATTATAAAAAGTGACCCAGAGATAGGCGCACCAGCTATGCGTATCACCATTCTCTTCCAACAGGAGCAATCTCAGAGCATCATTCACACTGGAGGCATTCTGTTTACTGAACAGAACATCATACTGAGCTATCTCAAGAGTTTGCCACATAAAAGCAGACTACTTTGTGCAATTACTCTTTTGTGCACATTCATAACTTTCAGATTTGCTGATGTAATTGTAAGCTATATCTACCTTAAACATTGTACTTTATTCAAATTTACATTGTTATATACTGTATCTCATATTGGGTATAATGTAGGCTATAATATACACCACATAACAGCAGATTACTTGGTGAGAAAAGTTTCTCAAAATTCTCTCAAAATTGCCATGGATGCTGCATTGGTCATGTTAGGGTATACTGGCTGTTAACGAAATCTGAAATAAGAGGTTTGGAAGGCATCAAGGCACATGAACTCAATGTTTGCATAACATTCTGTCTAAGATGTTTGATTTTTATTTTATTTTTTAATAATCAACCCGTATTATCCCTGGCTGTCTATACGCCACAAGATTTGCATAAGTTGCACAAAACGTGTCATTCGGACCTCCAGCATTCAGAATAGAGGTTAATTTGGTTAATTACAAAGGTTTATGTTGTTTACGACGGTTTCGAACAGTCTGAAGAACGCTCCCAGCAGGTGGCAGTAATCCACCTAGCGTAGTGTAAAAATTGGGGCGGTGAATGGGAAGCGGAAGCTATTTGTTTTTTTCTCTTTCACTCTTTTGCTCCCGTTTCGTGAATGTGGAAAAAAAACATCTGTTGGCTGGTCAAAAGTCAAACTCGAGGTACGCTAAACATTGAATTAGCTAAGGATCTCCTGCTAAGTTTTAAACTGAAAGGGAAAACTGATGTGTCTACGTGCGTTTGATCGCCCTCAGAAGTGAGATCTGTTAGTCGACGAGGTAATACATTGAAACGTGGAGCTGCTTGTATTTGCAAATGCGGTGATATAAAAGCATGGGACTGGTATTTTATATCACGTCCAACTAACCGGATGGGGTTTATTTTTTGTTGGTTAGCCTTCATGTTTGCTACAAGTAAGGCCTAAATCTACTTCGCTTAAGTAGCGTGTGGTTTAGGCTTGTAAGATGGCGGTGATTATGTGGTGGCGTTGTTGTACCTGTACTGCTGATGTATGTTGTTTGGGGACATAATCTTCCAGTTGTCTTAGATAAATGTATCCGTATACCACAAATTACTTTCA